>MVJL01000375.1:0-82443 GCA_002156465.1 Macrocentrus cingulum | reverse complement strand
TATATATACATATATATATTGCATCTGCGTCAGCTGTTCCGTCGTACAGCAGTGTACTGATATAATTATTTATAAACAAAATAAATACTGCGAAAGGAACTTCGTTCCTACCGAGTGTTCGGTGACACTCTCTAATTTTTTTCCTCAAAAGTGTATACGTCAACTATATACAATTTAATTATTTATAATAATTAAAAATTTATATCCTACAACTATTATCAGACTATAATAATTTTTGATGGTTTTTTGACGTCTTTTTCAATTACAGAAATTTTATCAACTCTATTATCTATATAATTATTTTATAAATTTTGATGACTAGATAGCTTTTATTTCGATTTTATATCATTTTAATTAAGTTTGTTATACACATAAACATTATGGAAAATTTTATTTTCAAAGTACCTATATATATCAGTTTATATAATAGAACGTATTTATTATATGTTTGCAGGAGTACTAAAGCGGAAAACATATCAAAAAACTCACATCTGTTATTAGATATAAAAAGTATATCAATATATATATATACAATTCGAGGAGTGCGTGTATGCGGCCATCATGGAAATCTACACAATACTGATCCTTGTGTTGTTAACAGCAAATTACAAATTAGTCCGAGCGATTACTGATGATGACAATGATTATTATGATCATACATACGACAATGGTAATAAAGATAATGATTTTGATATCGAAATCGAAAGTTTCGATGAAATGATTGTGAAAATGGAGTTGAAAGAGTTGGCCGCCCGACTTGGACCAGATTACGAACCTCATATAGACGAAAAAATTTGGGAAAGAAGTCCGCCTGACAGTAAATTTGACGTTACGTTGCGTCTTCCGAACGAGATTAAAAGCAATTGGTTCATCAGTGATCGTTATTGGAAGATGGCAAAATCCAACTTTCGTTCTGATATGTTACAGAAATCTGTGGGCATTACTGTAAAATCAACAAACGACACGATCTTTTATGGAAGTAATTTTGGTAACGACTTCATTTCGATGAATGGCCATCTGAAGTATGCAGCAGGACGCAATGGTTCTGATATTTACAAATTGACTTATAAATCTTCAAAGTATATTTGGATAAATAATTATGCCGCGGATAAGATTATCGATTTTTTGGAGATAAAGATGTGGCTAGCAGAAACTTGTACGAGCTATGACTCTTCTGTTATCCAGAAAACAGAATTTGACATAGTAGTATGTCTGCACATGGGTAATTCGGTTTCTACTAAATACGTAATGCTTTTAAATTATTTAAAAAGCGATTCGTACAGACATTTGATATTCAAAGATACATCTTCTAAGCCTAAAAAAGCGTGTAGCATGCTTGTACCAGGGTCATGGTTACCGCCAAACAATTTAAATAATGGATACTATCTAAACAAAATGCGTTCAGTGTATTCTGTAATATATAATGATACATGTGTGATGCGTTTAGGCGATTTATACTTTTACGGCGAACTTCATCACTTGCCCATTATACATCTCTATGAAAATAGTAGTATTTCCTGGCGTAACTTGACACTTACTAATGACTACACGCGAAATGAAGCAATTTATGTAAACATAAACGATGGTCGTGGAAATGAAAACGCATTTTCGATGCAGCTATGGCGTATTTACAATTATGATGGTACGATTATCGAACAATGGCGCGATCAATATTTCATTATTCTATTCGATAATAATCCAAAACCTGAAATATTAACTATTAAAGAACTTCTCTCATCATCACGACCATACAGTTACCATCGAGATATTAACGATGATAAGTAAATATATTATAAAGTATATATATACAATATTTGAAAAATAAAAAAATAAAAACGATAAAATCAATAATGATCATTTTTGGAGTTTATTATTACTTTTTTGCAAATTAGTAACACTTTATTTATATAGCTAATATCTTGATGAAGATGCGAGTTAGATATAAAATTCATTAACAACCTTTGTTTTAGTACAAAGACAAAAATAATTGACAAGAATGTTCTCGCGAGGAAACTTATTATCTTCAGTTGTTTTGTTGATATGTGATTTTAAACATCGAAATATAATTTTTATATATGCTCTTTTTTGATTTAGACACGCTATAAATATTTCATATTGTTGTTGCCAAACAGCAACAGAATTCGACGCAAGGATGATCAAACATTTACATTCATGATCTAATTTCTATATACTTGCTGGATTAATTATGACACAGAAAATCAAAACGAACTATGTGATCATTAGTGATTTGCATGTATGATCCCCAACCATATTCATGGGGCTGTACAGAGATATATAAGACTATAAAAAGTATCAACAATTCACACGTTGAAAGGTATAATATCATCAGAAAATCACAAACTACACATATATGTATAATCGAGGAAAGAAGAGCGTGCATTGTATGTGAAAGCTTTCTTTATTCTGTTCTCTTTTCGCTCGATGAGCCGATGTGTGTATTTGTATAAGGACACGTTGAATTGAAACGCAGATTATTATTTTGATATAATACGAGCACGAAGTTAAAAATTTTAATTAATAGTTATTACTATCACTATTATCATTATTACTTATTATTTTATTCAATTTCTTCAGCCACGCGTAGTAATCATTCTTGGAACAGTTTTAGGAGTAAATCGAATTTTGCCATTCATCGGTAATTCCGGAATCTGAGGTTTTACAATAATTTCATGAAGAGGATAAGGTTTAATGGTGATTTTAGGTTCTATTCGAGGATGAAAATCATAAGATCCATACGGTCGAATATGATCAAAATGATTTTGGTAAATTTTTTTTCGCCATGCGATGGTATTTTCGTGGATAACATGTGGTTTAGAAAAAGATATTCCATTTGTTCTAGTATTTAATGGCCCCAATTCAAGATTGTGCATTTTTCCAGCAGAATTTTCCACATATGGATGAATGAAATCATTACGTACGTCCGGTTTCCTCAGTTTCAATTTTGAATGCGTTTCAGAGGGATGCCTGTCAATTAATTCCGGCATATTATCTTGCCCTTCAAAAAGTACATGTTCCTTGAATAACTCTACATCACTTCCACTTGGTTCCAAACCCTCGTCTTCCAGTAATCTTCTACCCAATTTAATCAATTGATCATACTTTTCTGGATTTTTCAACCGAGCGTCATCCATTAAATCCATAAATTTATCAACATCAACTATTCGCCGTTCGCTTTGATCTTTATCATCTATTGGGATCAGTTCTTTATATTCATTGTCAGAAATGTGGCACAATGAACGTCGCCGTCGTCGACTATTTTCACATGGCGATCCTGGGATCTTCAGTTCTGATTCACTTGGACTTAAAATCATATGTGCATCAGTGATGACAGAGAAGTAGTCCATCCTCGATCGCATCATCCCGTTTTCCAATGTGTTTGGTGTTAATCTATTGTGGAATTCAATTTTCGGTTGGGCAAGCATTTTGTGATGGATCTCTTCCCAAACGTTCTCGCTAATTTTATTTTTCATCCATTTGAGAGCCATTCTCGACAATTCGCGGTCTGCGTCAGTGCCCAAATTTTCAATCAACAATTGGCCAATACGTCGAGCTTGTTTATCATTGAATTGATCATTGTAATGCAGACTAGAATGGAACGACTCTTGGTATGCATGAAGTTCTTCGACATTGAGACGATCTAATCCTCGATATTTTAATATAACCTCTGCTAATGTTGTTGCGTCATCCGTCGTCTGATCGACAGTAGATATCTCGTTCGATCTTGATAATACTAGATTTCTTCGATATCTTAGTAATTCAGGAGACATATATTGAAACGGATTGGGCAGCCTTTCCAAATCCTGCACAGTCTGGGAAATCAATTGATGATCATCTGTTCCAATCATTAATTTGTAAGGCAATGCCATTATATCTCTTGTACTCGGTATCACGTTTTGACGGTTGATTGCTTCATCGAATGGCTGTGGAACTCGGATATTTCCGGATTTGATTAATGGTAACATTACACGCCAAAAGTTTGGTGGTGAGTAATACGGTAATGGATTGGCATCTAGAGCTGTAATCAGTAAGGACTGAATGGTTGCATCAGTTATCGATATCTGGAGGTCATTGACAAGATAGTGAAGTAATAGCGGATCCATCGCCTTCACTGCGATGTGAATCAAAGTCTCACCGTTGACTCTAACCACATTTGGATCAATTCCGAGTGTCAGCAATCGCTGGAGTATTTTTCGATTTTGCAAACCTCCATGTTTAATCGCTTCGTACATTAAACGATTATAAAATTCTGTATGATCTGTTGGATTATCTACGTTTTTACTCGTATAGTAATTTTGAAGTAGTTTGAATAATTTAAGTTGAGGTCTTTTTTCAAATTCAAAAAATTTACCGAAATAATCAACAAATAAATCTGAAGTCCAGATATTTAAGTTAGAATCTAAATTTGTTATTTTCATAATTGTATTCACCATATTCATCTTAAATAACAATTTTTGTCTACTATTAATTGATTCATCACCGTTTATCATTACGCCCAAGCGATATTTGACTTTAGATAATAGTTTGAATCGACTACCTTTAACATCTATAAAATAATTTCGCAGAATTTGTGGGTTTTTTACTGTTCTAATGAGCATAAGCGCAATGTTGTCAAATCCATAAGAAATAGCGGTATCCATTGCTCTATTCCATGTTTCCGTATTTTGGGCAATACTTGTTATAACCGGTTCAAACAGTTCTTCTTTCAGTATTTTTGAGTTGAAAAACTCTAATAGATAGGAGAACTCTTTCTGTTGTAATAATATTTCGGTTACTCGTACTATATTATTATCCTTTGCGGCCAATCGCTCTATAATTAATCGAGCGACGACGAAGACATGATATTGCGGATGCGTACACAATCCTTTAAAGGTGTCATAATGGATTGATTGTTCATGCTGCTTGGGAGGTACACTAATCGGCCATGAATCTAGAAATGTTGTACTGCTCACTGTTTGATATTTATCTGCCCATTCTAATATTACTTTTTTTAACTTTACATAACTGTAAAATTCTGAGTGATCTAGGTTAACATACGCCTCGAGGATTGCTTCATATAAATTAAACTTATTTAACGCAAGTGTTTGCAGTGTTCTAGTCAATCCTATTGTATTCCTTACATTATTGTTCAGGTAGTCACTTACAGATTGAAAATTCTCACGGTTCTGTCCAAAAATTTTATCGTTTTGATCATAAAATATAATAGCCAATTGTTTTAAGGTTTTGAAATCCCGAGGAATAGGCGTATCTATTAACGTTTTAAGTAAAGTTTTAGCATAATCATCGAGAAAATCAGTTTGGAGTTCGTTACCTTTTAACCAATGATGCTTTAAAAAAATTTGCGCTTCACCAACAGTTGGTTCCGGTAGTTGTACATTAGTTACAGGTACGGTAAAAGTTGGCCGTACTAATCCAGGTGAATGAGTTATTACAATTCCTACTCCATTTTGATTTAGAACCTCCAAAAATTGAATGACTTTGCCTCTACGTTCAGACGGTATTTTTACGATATTATCTATAAGAACATCCACTCTGTCTGGTTTTAGATGAAACATTTTTCGGAAAAAAGCTCTTTGCTCCGAATTCATACTATCTGCAAAAATCTCTACTGGATTAACGATCTTCGAATTGGCAAGTACTGCGCAATCAATGATGACTGACCAACGAGGTTCTGGACTATTATGACGCAATTCATGCAGAATTTTTCCCAGTGATACAGATTTACCAGTTCCGAACGGTCCTTCTAGTACGACGAAATTATTAATACCTCTGCGAAGATTTTCTGCGATAACCGTTGGAGTGTCGGTTTCAGTTCCTATCTGAGTTTTCCCGGCATAACGGTATTGAAAACGACGATCGATGTATGGTTTACCATCACACAATGACTCTAAATCGCCAGTTGTAAGGCTATAATCTATAATTTTTAATGGTTCATTACCAGACGTATATTTGCTATCAAGATTTTTCAACTGTTCCGCACCAAACAGTTTTTTCAGAGTAGTTTGTCGATCATAAAGGTGAACAATACGCGAGTCATCAATATCTATTGGTGACTGATGTTCGAAAGTTTGTTTCCGACTTGAAAGTTTTGAAGGATCCCATGGATCAGCTAAATAGTCATTGTTAGTCTCACTTGGGTCGTTCGAGTAACCCTTAAAATACATTCCTCGATGTGATTCCAGTGGTGATACATTAGGATGTCCATTGACGTGACTGCCAACTGCTCGCTGATTCTGTAGGTGTTGCGCATTGTGGAGACTATCATATAAATCATCGTAATGATAATATCCTACGTTTGAGTCTTGCATTGGAGTATCATAGTTATTACTTGCATATTCACTCACAGCGTGTGTTTCATGTGCATTGTCCTTGATACCAGGGTGCACCCTGTTTTCAGTATTAGTATAAAATGGAGACGAATCTGCCATGTCAGTTGGCATGCCAAGATTCTTCATGTGAAAATTGACCGCTGGCATTGGTTGGCCATAATGGCTAAATTCATGTACGTTAGGAGTTGTAAGCATTGGACCTTGCCAACTATCTCCTATTGGATCCGATGATAGTGACGGTTGAAAACGGTGTTGTTGCCAGTTTTTCGACACAACGCTCTGTACTGCAGGACCACGTACTTGTGACATCTCATGATTATTCATGGCAGGTTGGAGTGCTGGTTGAATATGCTGGACAAATTGATTTTCAATGAGAGCATGGTGAAATTGACGTGGGTGCCATGCGTTATTATAAGATTCGGGAGTTACAAGATGAACTTGTGGTATCGTTTTTTGAAATCGTCTATTATTTTCCAAATACTGTGGCACTGTGTATTCAGGACGTTGATGTATACCATAATTTGCTACCTCTGGCAAAACCCTATTTATATTCTGATCATTTTTAGGGGTGTTGTCGGCATCAGGACCACTTTTATCCGCAACCTGACGGTTCAGCTGATCAGAGGTATCCTGCGGTAATGGTACTTTGTTCGGTTTAATCTTCTTATTCGCTTGTTGTAGCGATGGAAATTGTTGATCATATACTTCTTTCTCGTTATATATATCCTGAATATTGGGAGGCTCGAAGATTCCTTGTCGCATTCGATTCGCATAAGAGTCAGGGCGATGAGGGTCAGTTACTGTGGACGTTTGTGAATTCCCCTGATAATTGGTATTAGGATTAGTTGGCATTTCAGTTCTAGCCTGTTTATCGTTACGATTTTGTGTTTGCAGTGATGGGTATTGATGGTCATAGCGAATATTTGTCAAATCTGATTGCAGTGCCGGTTTGAGAAAACTGTTTAGAGTAACAACATTACTTGTACGTGGTACTTTTGTATTAGTTCCAGTTCTCAATTGTCTCAGTACTTCACTATTGGCTGCTCCGGAGTTTTCCTGGGGCATGCCAAGTCTAGGCAATTGCGCTTGCTGTACTTGATCACGTCCTGATGTATACTCCGCGTTATTAGTTGAATAAGGTGTAGAATCAGCCGATTGAACATCGCGGTTTTTATTCAATTCATTCATCGAATTAACATTTAAGATTAATGTCGTTGATATTAGAATTATAAATAATTTCCTTATTCTAGCTAAATTACAGTCACATTTGTGACTTTTCTTATATCGCACTGACATTTTAGGTTTTCAACACTTTTCGCACTATCGAATTTTAATCAACTGATTACAAAAAAACGATGATAGTAATATAGTTTTTTATACTGGCTGCATTGCTGTATAATTCACTATTGATTGTTCACTCAAAAATTTAGTAACACTCACACCAGCACGAAATAACTTTGGAAGAATTATTTATTGACGTGACGATAAAATTTTTCTGAATTCATTTTATACGTAGAAATCACACTTTAGAATGGGTAACTCGATACATATGAGATACCCTCAGGGTAGATAAGTGTAAGTTTGCAAAGGGTCCAACGTTTTCGTTCACCTCACTGTGCAGTACGTCTATGATTTGTAGATCGGAGATGGTCTACTGCAGCCAAAGCAGCCATAGTCATCCCCTCCGCTATACAGCTTCCCCATAGTCCTCGATCCCGTAGCGTTGACCAGACGCTCATAAATAAAACAAAATTCCCCTGCTATATTCCGCAAATAGGGAAATTCAGGTCGCAGTATTTCATTGAGTTTTTACGCTGCAAAACCAATGATTACAACGGCAAATTGACTCCCATAGCATTTTTATAATCAGTCCTTTGCATAATACGCTTAATTTAATATTAACCTATTGAAATGATAAACTAGAATTATATGTATAATACTGAAAACAGCAATCGGAATTTGCATAAATAATTCACATTTATGAGGACATTTATAAAGATATTTTCGTAAAATATTCGACAATTTTACACGAAGACTCAGACAAATGGGCGACCATAGACAATGAAACCGTAAAATCGAGTATTACGCGCGGTTGAAGCAAGTCTGCTGCTATAGACATGCACGATTCGTGATAAATCGCTTGCAGACTAGAGTGTTTGAAGATTTATAATACCTTGTTCTGACCGTGGCGAATGGAGTCTCCAGACTGTTTTAATTTAGAAATTTGAAAAATATTTATGGAGATATCGAGAAAGGTAGGGCAAAATGGGGTATTATACATGAGGCTGATTTTCAAGTTTAGGATACAGGTGTATTAGTATTAAATTAATCATCTTGGGCAGGTAGAATGAAATGCATTCGACACATAGATCCTCTATGATAAGTTTTAAGTTTATTTTGATGGACGGTATATATACTAATTCACTTGATAATACTTTTCATAATTTTTTGTAGGTTTTTTAATCATAGTTAATCAATTTCTACTTTTTGCAGCGTATTTTAAATATAGGTTTCTTATAGTGTAATCTTTTATTATTTACTGTAATATGACCGAATATAAATATTTTAAATATTAAGCATGATATATTATAATAATAAATATTAATAATGCTTATAAAGACAAATTTTATTTTATTTGTAATCGTGTTATTGTTTATTCAAATTTCAACTTTGCATTATTTAAAGTAGAGTGCATTCAATTTTAAATTAATATATCAGTATTTCATATGGAATTGATTGTTTATCACAATTAAAGTATGCTGTATTTTTCGTGTATACATAAATATAGAATACAGCGTTGATATCTAAAAAGCATATTCGTATAAGGGATTGTTATTGTTTTAAATGTTAATTTTTTTAATTTTGTTTTGTTCTCAAATATGAATATATGAAGTATTTATAATTGTACAAAATGAGTATACATAAGCTAAAAAAATGATTAAAACGTGATTGAAACGTTATTATCTAGAGGTCGTATGAGAACATCGAAATCAATGTATCGTTGAAAACTTTTAAAATTCATATATATAGGTGACCCGTAAAATTAATATTTTGAAGTAAAACTTAGTAAAAATTATTTATAATACATGTAAAAAATTTTGCTATTGCAAAGACAGAAACAAACAAATTTTTCTATACAATCATATTTTAACCGTTTTTTTAGAGATTTCAAAATTCGTGAGCGACATCTAAAAATCGGGCCAATTTTTTTAGAGCGTCAAAAATAAAAATAACATTTTCTATATATCTTATTATATAGCCATTATTATACAAAAATAATAATTATCAATTAAACAAGTTTTATCTCAAGAATGTTTCATTATTCGAGGTGAGGTATAAACGATGATTTTTAATTTTTAAAGAATTACCCCATTATAGACCTTGCCTAAAATGTCTGTCATGTATAAACACTGGATGAAATAAAAGAAGATATGCTGCGACGCTTAATGGAACTTGCTTATGGGACCGCGGGGTACAGAACAAATAATGGCTGGTTGGTAGAGCCGTGTCATATGGAAGCACATTGAGGAGGAACAAGGAAAGAAAGAAGACTAATAAATTTCTTTCGTAAAAAAAAGGGCGTGGAAGAGAATTCAGGCGCCAACAGCAAGCAACTCTCGCAGATGCGCCACACGTGAAATATATAGTAATAGCTGACTGTGAAGTTGAAAAATTACACAGATTTCTGGAGAATTTTGTTAAAACAAAGTATAACCATTGGTAAACATGTAAACATTGCGTGGAAGCACAGAAATAATTAAACTATCTGAACATAATCAATATTAGTAATCAGTATTTATAATATTTGTGTCAATTAAAGAGAAATTTCGGTCTAGAATTTTTAAATACATATACAGGTTCTGTAAAATAATATTTTTCAATAATTAATATCTTGTTAACGACTCGGAAATGACTGTAATTTTTTTTGTGACTATATATACCTACGACGCAATGACGTAGAGTTATATATAATTTATACCGAACCATATTTAGTTTAAAATACGATGATAAACTCGCGGTGCAATGTACAATAATTTTTTTCTCGATGTCTGTATATATTATATTTCATTATTTATGCATCATATAAAATAGACTAAGATGAGCCATTTATTGAACTGTAATCGCGTTGAATTTGAGGCTAATTTGCGTTCGTCAAGCATTATTTAATATTAATATATCGCGATAAATTTATATACGTCTTATGTATCAGAGCATAGGCCACATCGAATTTATATCCGCACTCGTGTAAAACATTGATCAACAATTAAAGCTTCTTCAGAAATTCGAAGCTACTCGCAAACATTTTTTTATCTACTATATACTTAATACGAAAATTGTAAAAAAAAGGACCATCTGTCCAAACAGCAACGTCATCTTCACTTGACGTCAACTAACAATCCCAAAATTACTCTTAGCAAATAATTAATTATACTAAATCTGTAACCCTTAATTGTTAGAGGCACCGCATGTATTTAATTGAAATAACACTACCGCAATTATACTTATATAATTAACCTGATTTCATGCATTTGATTGTTGTGCAACAAATATTTCGTTTATGCTGTCAACACTTGCAAATATATATTTATATATATCTAGAAAATATATTAATTTCATCAAATTTTTTGTCAATTCTATTTTTATATATAAACTATAACAACAAAATTTTTTATAAAACGAAATCATGTTTTCCTTGCTTTTAGTGCGCTCGTTTTCAGTATGTAATATTATAGGGGAATTAGGATTTTTTTTACATTTCCTGTATATACGCTAACAGAATATTTGCGTAAAAATTATGCGCAGAAGGGACGAAATAGTACATTGTTCACCAAGGGAGCAAAAAAGGTCATTTCGACTGTGAAAAGTTTACTGCCCGAGCTGAAGGCGAGCAATTTTGCTCCCGGAAAAGAGGGAGCAAAAACTTCATTTACTCCCGCTATGACGAAAAATAGTATCCTCGGGATGCAAAAGAGGTTATTTTGTCCGGTAAAACTTTTCACGGTTGAAATGACCTCTTTTGCTCCCTTGGTAAACAATGTACTATTTTAGCGTAGCGGGAGAAAATAGGGTTTTTGCTCCCGCTATGGCGAAAAGCTATACAATTTTCACCTATACTGTCGAGTATAATTTACTGTCAAAAAATTTGTTTTTAAATTGAAGGATTTTCTTCCACTCGACCTCGATGAGTGGGCTTGATATTTTTTTCTATTTTAGTTTAATTTTGAATGAATCAAGGTTTTTTTTTGCGTTTCCAGATGCAAAAGGCTGATGGCTCCCGACGATCTTGACTCGCCGTCGGCTCGTATACGTATATAGAACGCGCAACACAACTCGAAAACATGGTTTTGTTGTATATAAAGTATCGTGTGCACCGCATTGACACAGAAAGTGAGCTTTTCCACATCTCATGCAATGCAATTCGTGCAGGTACACAACGTACAACTTTATGCATTATATATACGTTCAGGCCGAAATATAGGCCCAAAATACTATAAAGCATGAAAATATACCTTTACTGAAACATTTGCAAATTTTATATCCTATAGCGAGCAGTATTGATATCAATGGTTTTCCATCACAAAAACCAGTATATTGCTTATGCAAATTTTCATCTCCAGTGCAGGCGTTGAGCGTTTTAAATGTCACAAAATTGTGACTATATGGATTCTGAGCAATTCATGATGTCATGATAACATTATGATGGATTGTCGACTTAATCGCGGTCTTATGTATCACTTATTCTCATCATCAACATATCTAATAGTTCGGATAAATTTTATTATTATTACCATTAGCCCAGCAGATGAGTCATAAGAAACATCAACTTTGAACATGCGAATGTGTTGTGCTACTTTAGTGTATATATGATTATAGTTGAAAAGTTATATTCTGATTTGAAAATTAACTTTAAACAGTTTGCGCGCAACCACTGTCATATTCGGAAAATACATTTTATATTATATAGATATCTCCTGAACCTTTTTTTTATTCTATATATAGGTAAAAAATTCTAGAGGCCTCTACGTATATTCTGAAGTAAATTTTGATATGATTTATAAGGAATCATTCTAGTTTAAAACTCAGGAAATCGATTTTATTGCATTTTTTGATTCAACTGCAATTGGTTATTATATAAACCGATGTGCATAGTCAAAGTTTTAAAATAACAGTTGCTTCAGTACTAACAACAATCAAACTAAAATCAACTTTCGCTTTATCGGACATATTGTAGTGAAATTTTTTACACTACACCAAACCATCAACTTCATCGGACTTTCCGCGATTTTTACTGTTTCATTTTTTATTATTTTTCTTCCGTTTTTTAATATCTTCCATTTTGTTATTTATGAATGTATAATTTTAGTAGAATACATAATTTTAATATTAATAAAAAGTGTTTATAAAAAATACCCGTGTTTTTTTAAAAATTGAATTCGTTGATTTGAATCAAACTTTATATCAGCACCTATAATATAGATTTTTCATAAAAAGTTCCTGAAAATACTTCTCTTTTTTTATTTTTTACTGAATTAGAGTGATTCCTTAAATATTGATTCTGTGAAGAAAGTTTGATACAAAAAAGTTTCGAAGTATATAATGTAGAAATAAAAAAGTCTCTAGAGTATTTTTGGCTATATAAAGATAACAGTTACAGAGATTCAGTATTAAACTTATTTTCCAAGATGGCGGCGTTGGTTGATTGGTCTATCACTCAAATTGCTTTTTAAGTGTGTACAACTTCTAAAGCATGATCATGTATACTATTAGCAAAGCACATTTCGATAATAATTCATTATAACCTGCAGCCGCTGGGCTAAGTGTTCGACTGCTTGCCATGAGCCCATGCGCTGATGTCATGTCCGACCACTCCAAATTGCGCAAAAGTTCAAGAAGCAGTTTCCTTGTCTGTATTATTGAGTGCTGGAGATGGAACTGTTGCTGCTGGTTGACATGTCGGACTCTGCGGGCTCGCTTTGTCTGATTCTTGGTGGCGGAGGCAAGGGAAGATTGCCGCAGTCTGGTAGTGGTGGTAAAACGTTTCTCTGAAATTGACCCGATACATTTCCGACCGGTTGGTAATTTGCCACCACTATGATCTTGCCACTTCGACTTCGTGCTTTGCCCACTCCGAAATTCCGGCTGCTTGCCCATATCAGCTGAGTAAAGTGACCTGCGCATATACAAATCATTCGAATTACTATATCGATGTTTTGTTTACGATAAAATGTAAACACTCTTTTTCTTTAAAATTGAATTTTTCATTTATTTCACTTTTTGTAAGGTTATACATGAGAAAATTTTCGTAGACTGTCTTATGAACATTTCTTTGTTGCCGATATTAAACAAGTGAATGAGATTGCAACCTGTTTATGATGTTTTTAAAGCCCACCATAAAAATTAGATATCCAGTATCAAACTTTTTTTTAGAGTGGAGGTCGCTCACACATTTTGAAATTTCAGAAAATAGTCAAAATGTGTTGAAAAAAAATTTGTTTCTTTTTGTTTTCGCTAAGGCGGATTATTTTACATGTAATTTAAATAACTTCTACAAAGTTTAAATTTAAAATATGAATTCTTATATAGGAATCAGTTACGAATTTTGACCATTTTTTGTAAATTTCAAAATTCGTAAATGACCTCTAAAAAATGTTTGAATCGGTGCTAGTTTTCACCGTGGGCTTTTGAAACATTATAAACTATGATTTTTCAATACGAGATCTGAAAAAATAAAATGGTTTTATAATTATATGCTGTGAGATGTTTCTGTATAATATTTTTTCCGGGTCAAACATGTATGTCATGACCTAAATTATTGAATTCTCTACATATTTATCATCATTTATCATGTATATCCCAATAAATACCATATTTTAATTACAAAGTGTTATATAACACATTAAAAAATCAAAATGTTTCAATAAGAATAAATTTATTTTGAGAAAAAACACTCGAATTTGATAAAGAATTAATGATAGCAAGTAAATATTCATTTCAACATAATAACGAAAGGTCAAGTTTCATTTCTCGAATGTCGGGATACTTTCTGGGTTAACGTCAATATCTTCACTGTCCCGATTCGGGACATGACACTATATAGAGGTTGTTCGGCAAACTCTTAAGACTATATATCGCCTGTCTGCTGTCTAATTAAGATCTCTAAGGGTCGATCACTATAGTTATACATGTATTATTTGCTCCATACATACATATGAGGTCTTCCTTACAGTGGGAAACCCACTATATTCTATATGCATACTGCTTGCATATTTATGATGTGGAGCCTGACAAGGCACCATCATCTTCATCAAGCCTGTATGTCTTCTCTTTCTTCTTTGGCCCATCAGACTTATTACTAATCATTTTACGACTGAAAGACCTTTATTTATGTATAGAAAGTGAAAAATCTAGAGTGATTGTGACCATTTTAGTATTTGTGTCGAGGGCCAATCAGCATTGAAGAAATCTTATTGTCCGCAATTCAGAACATGCCACATTTATCCGATTTTTTTTTTAGTAAATTCTTATATAACTATTAACTATATTGAATGTAAGATTGCAAAGATGAGTAATCAATGAGTTTTTCTTTGACTTATTGTTATTCTAATAGGTTATTATCTAAATGTAAATTGTAATTAAATGTTTTCAGACCTGCATTAACGTTGGCATGTAGCACATCCGGCTCCTTGAGAAAATCGTACTGTTTCACGGCCGAGTACCAGTACGACGACACATCCTGGCCTGTAACATCTCCGGGAACAGCACCACCTGGACGACAATAAAGATTTTGCCCGACCTCTCGATCGTTTCGATAATAAAATGTATTTGTGTGAGCCAGGTGATTCGCCCACGTCTGAGCGTACTCGCACAGCTGTAAAAAACAAATGAAGATCGCATCAGACCACGCAGAGCCGTATATATCAGATATAGTTGAAAGAACAAACTAATCGCTGTATAGAAGGACTTAAGAAAATTTTTTTTTTATTTATTTGTTATTTTATTTATTATTTTTATTGTTTATTTATTTGTTTTTCGGTTATATGACGAAAATATCAGATATATTATCACATGACAATGTATATTTCATGTATAAATATTGCAAAATACAATTTATTGACTTAAACTATAGATAATAATATTATTACTTACTTGTGGTGTCATTGTCAAAGTTGGAGAATTGTGCCTCTGTCGGTAGACATTGTGCCAACACAGGCACTCGGTGATAAACTCGCTATCTCTCCAATCAGTTTCGAGGTCGCTGCTGTCATGAGAAATACTCATGGCCCGATTCGTTAATATCTGGAGTAAAAAAAAAATTCATATAGAGTTAAATAAAAGCCTTTTTTTGTAACACATGCCTCTAAAACTCGTTTTTTTTTTTTCACTCTTGAGCCGCCGTAAAGTGACCGATTTTTTCACTGCTGACATGCGTGCCTAAAGTGCGTTTTCACGCACTAGTGCGTAAAGTAGCTCCTTTACGCACGGATCCAGCGGGTTTTTTAGGCACTAATGTCAGCTGTGAAAAAATTAGGCCATTTAATGGCGGCACCAGAGCGAAAACAGAGCATTTTCGGCATTTGTTACAAAAAAAATTGTGTGTGGCATGCGTGCGCAATGGCGGCAATTTCGCACTTGCCACACAATATACTAATTTATAGACATATGAATAAAATCCAAAAAAAACCATAAATATCTTTCGATGATGTGGAAAGAAAATATTTGAAAAAAAAAAAAAATCCATTCTCTAAAACAAAACATGTAATTAGTAATTTGCATTATTATACTGTTGTAGCCAAGTTGTTATTGGTCAATGGAAAAAGTTTGTCTAGACGTTAATAGCATCGTTAAACGCCGATAAACGCGGCCTTTCCTGCGACAATTTCCTACAGTATAGTTATTGATTAATACTCAGCACGTCGAAATAGTTCCATTAAAATTAAGTGCAATATTGTTCTGTGAAAGAAGTAACGAAAAAATAAAATAACCAACAAGAAAGCTCCATTTGTAATATGCGCATATAGTCTTAATGGGTTTCTTAAAGGGATACATGTAAAAAGGAACGAAAGCTCATCATTATCAGTTCGGATGTGGGATTGACGGTGTAATACAAACGTAGTACGTTAATTGTGGTAATAAAATACTTCTCATTTGTTATTTGCAGTTTGAACCTAAGCTCGCAATAGAACGTGCAGATAAGAGACATCATCAAAATGTCGAACTGTATACGACTGACAGGTTAGTTGATATCAATTTTATATAAATCGCGCTCCTAAACCCAAAATGAAGTAAAGAAAAATCCTTTTTACTATTTAAAATCATGATATCTTTAAAACTAAAGGAGATAAAGATTTTTTTCAAGAGACTTTTTTTTTAGAGAATTTTATTAGCTATAAAATAGGTCCTTAAGAAAATTTCTCTAACTTGCATCCTTATCAAGATATCTGCAAGTAAAAATCTCAGAGTTTTTTTAGTAATACGCCCTTTTGACTTTAAACATGCGAAATATGGAATAAATTTTAATATTTTCACACGGCAATTTTTATTGAAGACTATATATACAAAGATACTCTTTTTTATAATTTTGACTTTAAACATGCGAAATATGGAATAAATTTTAATATTTTCACACGGCAATTTTTATTGAAGACTATATATACAAAGATACTCTTTTTTATAATATACCTCAGATTCTTTGACATTTATCGTAGTTGACAGGCGGAAATCATTATAGTAATGTTTACTCGAGCGATTCGTTTGATCCCATCCTTCATATTATATACCTCAGATTCTTTGACATTTATCGTAGTTGACAGGCGGAAATCATTATAGTAATGTTTACTCGAGCGATTCGTTTGATCCCATCCTTCATATCATTCGTAAAAAAACGAATAAAGTCTTATCGAACTATCAAAACAAAGCGTCTATCTGAGGGAGTAAAGCTTGGCTAAGTCGATTGTCGGTCAAGGTTGGAGGATATCGAAGAAGCGTGCGCCCACCACAAAATTTGCATAAAATAATCGCCAAATTTTAAGGTATTGATCCGCACGACCGCGAAGCTATTTTCAGCAATATATATGTCTGATCCATTTGACATTATAGGACCTTTCATACGTAAATTATCAAATTTAATTAAATTAGTAAAAATAATAAAAACATTTTTATTTTTTTGAAAATCTTTATAAAACTTAAATTTTTTATTCGATTTTGTATTTTATAAACAATTGTATAACTATTTCTTTGATTTTTGTTTTTTTTTTAGCGTGCTTTTACTTCATTTTTACACTTGTCGTGTCAAAAAAATCATTATTACCTTAAGTACTCATATTTTGTTCTATTTTTAAATGAGAGATTATTAAAAAATTTTGAGAATTTCCCAGAGCATTTCTAATTTTAACGTAATTAATTTCAGAGAGTCAAGCATGTCATCTGTGAGAGAGTTGACATCATGCCAATAACAAAACAAAGAATTTCCTTTTTCACACTTCACAAAGTTGTGCTCGCTTTGCAGCTATAACCTGACATGAGAGCTAGCGCCTTTTGGTTCTGTAGAAATATGTCTCTGAATACATTTCAGACACGCAATATACAAAAGGGTCGAGAGTGCAGTTATGCGATGGTCATCTTGATGTAAATAAATAGTGAGTTGCAAAAGAAATGGTAATCCCAATGCGAAATAACTCGTGACTATAGAAAAAAAAAAACACCGAGCTGGTGACAAGTGCGCAAAATGCGGCAATTTTTTGATAACAAGGAACTCTATTACGAGCTAGAACTGTATTCGCAGGACAATCAAATGTATATAGTTCTATAGAGAGTACAAACTTCACGCTGTCAACATTGCCACCATCATTAGTGTCTATAAAAAGTCCGCAGAATCTGCGTGAAAAAATGAGGCATTTTCCGCACTTGTAAAAAAAAAGTGAAGAAAAAAACTTTGCCTGACTGAAACTTTTACTGAAATTTAAAATGAGGAAAAACAGTATTTTATTGACAACAGTAAAACTATTTCTGTAATTTTCGTTTTTTTTTTTTTTTTTTTAAGATTTTTTAACATTTCCTCTCGTCTTATTACCATTCGGAGTTTTTTTTGCTTTTTTTTTTCGTTTATTATATACAAGTTTTTTCACAATTTCATCACAAAATATTTAGGTCATACCCTAAATAGACAATGTGAAAGATCACATAAACAATTATGTTGGCAAATACTCAAAAAGAGTTTGTAAAATTTGCGAAAAAGCCGAATCTTTTTGGCAATAGTATTTGGTTAGAAGCCAACTCGCGTCAATCATAGATAAAAATCCTTATACTAGAAAAATTTGTTATAATTTCTCACAACTCTTTTCAACTTAAAATAATGCTCCTTTATCTCCACCCAACCCTGCCTTTTTTTTACATGTCCAAAAACACATTTTTAAGGTTCCCGGATAAGCAACCGAATTGCAGATGAATTAGAGATTAGCAGCTCAATTTCAACGCGCTGCAGTTTTGACTTGCGGAGGGATCAGACATCAAATTACGGCAAAAAATTAATAGTTAAAGTTCCGGTGTAAATGTCAAATCTAATTAATTAATATAATATAATATATATTTCCATATTAAAAATGTATATAGCGTTTTTATATAGCGTTATACATCACTAGAGTTCGTTTTTATCATAAAATTTTGCAGTTTTTTATGAAATATCTCAGTATTAACCAGAGAAATCTACGATATTCGTCATATAGTGTACAATAAAAATACTCCTCGAAAATCAACGTTGACACATTCATCAAATACTCCAGCTGAATCAGTCAATCCAATTGACGGTTAACCCAAGAACCGACAATCCTCCCTCAGACGACAATAAGCATAAAACACTGCCAGGGGCAGAAACAACAGTCTGATTTTTAGTGCAGCTTCTACCAGCTCTAAAATCTTCCGATACATAAAACTATATAGTAACCAAAGTGAACTTTCAAGCTACCGCAGAGTATCAAGACAAATGGGATCGTGAAAGGACAGGTCGAAGTACTTGAATGAACTATGCAAGCACTTTGGGGACGCCCAGGCAAGGAAATATGCGTCTGCATCCTATATACTTTAAAAGACTGATAAAAAATACAGAGATCGTCTTAAAAAGCCTCGCCAACATCAAAAGCTTTGAGCATATATAAAATGACACGAAAGATATGAACAAAGTGCAAAAAGCTTTTTATAAATATTATACTACATTTATGATATATATTAGGGTGGCTGAAAAAAACTGACTATTTTTGTTTTTTTTTTTTTTTTTTTTAGGTTGTGAGAACCCTTAAAAAAACCGAAATTTACCAGTCGAAAAATTCAGTCTGCACGTGATGTAAGATTTACTGGCATATAAAATTAATAATAAAATGTAAAATCTCACCTTTTTAAGGAGTTTTGGCCGATTGTCAAGAAGTTCGTTAGTTTGAGCATCGACAGAGGTCGAGGGAGGTCCTCCAGGATCCGTGACTTGGTTAGCCTTATAGAGTTTGGATTGTTCGACGCGCTTTCTCAGGTTCTCCAAAGCTTGCGCCTCTTCTCTCCTGCGGGACGGTGGCCAATTGGGTCCGGCTGTGTGAATAAAACTGATGACTGGAAAATCCTGCAACACCCACACGCACACGAGCACATGTACACACACTTTTCAATAGAAAAAAGTATAGTCTAAATCTAGGAAGCCTAAGATCCAGCTCGCTAGAAGTCATTTTCATTGTATTCCAACATTGCACTGAACCATGGAATGGACATATCGTCACCTTTGACGACGGCTGCTGCTGCTGTTGCTGCGGTTGCTGATTGCTATTTGCAGTGGAATTCGAATCGGCATGAAATGCCACCTGACTCAACAACCGCCGACTCGCTGAGCATCGGTTTCGGTTTATTATTTCCTTCTGAATCGCGTACTCAACAAAGTAGCTCTCGTCGTCGCCGTCCCGGCTCGGCAGGAGCTCCGCAGTCTCCTCCGCCGCGCCACTCATCTCGTGCAGCTCCATTGCAAACACTGGAGACCGACTGGCCTCCGAAACGCCGCTGTCTAGCGCACACCCCCAGCCACCAACAACTATGCACCTCAAAAGGGCATTGCGCAAGTCGCTACCACTTACATAACCTTACTAAGTACTCTCAGAGTATTTCTACCGCCGAAAATTCCAGCTCTTTACTCAACATCTAATCATCTCAACATTTTTTTCAATAAAATACTATATATACTTTTAACTCTAAAATACTTCATAACGATCGAAAAATTATGTATCATAGAAATTTGTTAATTAGCATCATGCTTATACTATCGACTAAATGTCATACAATTTTTACAGCTGAAAAATCACAATTGTTTTATGTATATTTTTATGTCGTTCTATAAAACAAAAAAAGTTTGATAAAATTATCGGTATTGTAGAATGTTGTTTACCACGGATAAATGTTTATATTACCCCCCCTGTAGCTGTCGTATATCAAATCTAAACGAATAATTTTCCTCAGGTCATATATATCAGATGTATATAGGTGTTTACAAATTCGAAATCGATTTTTTGGCGCCATAGTATACCGTCTGTAGTTGGTGGCGTTGGCAGCGCTATCACGTGATTTTTTTACAATGTGTTTGTACATATGTCAATTAAACGGGATTAACCTAAATCTGATTGCCGAAAATTGTAATGAATTAACAACAAAAATACATAAATAAACAAGCAAATAATTGACTTGATGTTTGTTTTAATTTGGGATGCTTTGACTGGCCGCCATTTTGTGGAGTGTTTTGTCGTTCAGACATGAAAAACAAGTTTTGACCTTTCTCCAGCTGTTTATGTAGTGTTTATTTATTGTGTTCAGAGAAAAACTGTGAATCCAAGATGCCACATGATTTAACTGAATTCGCTGATGCCTGTTGGCAAGATGTTTTGGAAAAAGTTAGAGGAGCCGCAGTTTATATTGACCACGCAGCAACAGAGTGTCTTCACTGGTTGAAAGGCGATGGAGCTTATTTATCGTTGATTGATGCTGGAGCACACTCTGTACACGAAATGGCAATGTTTAATTTCCAGGTAATTTTTCATTTCAACTGAATTTACAGCTTTAATTTCATTTTGAATTTTTTCAGTACGTCAAAGTCCAGGGAACGGCCAAAGCAGTGTTCATCATTACTTCCTCAGACCCGGCATTTTATCAACGAACATTAAACATGATTATCCAGAAAAATAGTTTTTATAGTTGTACAATTTTTTGTGCAATTCACCACACTATTCTTCGGTATTCCTCAATAATTCCAGTGGACGGGGAGAATAGCTACGAAAAGTTGAAAAAAAACATCCTAGATTGGATGAGAGAGGCTAACTCCGATGTAATTATCACTCAATCATTAGATAATTACTTGGATATCTTTACACGACAGTTAAATCTGGATTTAATTGCTTTTACTTCATTTCACAGGGTGAATTACTTGCGGAAGTAGTGTTTCAGCCAATTTTTCTGGCTCCAATCACGAAAAATTTATTCGTTACACCGCCAATAGACAGATTGATGCCTCCGTTGGTCGGAGAAATCACCGACGATCACGACGCAGGTATAAGTTTCTTGGTAGCCTCGCTGCACAGCCTTTTTACGCACTTTAACATCAAGGAGGACATTTATTCGATGGGAAGCTTCAGCGAGATGATTGCAGAAAGATTGGAGACTTTGCCAGCCGCGGTTGACCGGAGGAAGGTAAAAAAAAACCTCATTTGTTACTTGGAGACAATAGAAAGATAGAATTTAAGATTAATTTTCATGAAATGATGCCAGCGGTTGATCGGAAAGTCTGGTGTGTCTCTAATTCTCATTGACAGGACATTAGATCTGTGCACAGCGACAAAAAACGACACAGATTGTCTCTTATCGAGGATTTTCTCCACCTTACCGCACCTGTCATACCACAATAATGACGTCGCAATCAATATGACTCCTCTCTGCCCAGATTTAAAGGTATATAGTTAAGCAATTGCGTGGGACTTGTAATTAATTGGTTTTTTTATCGCTACAGGAAAGTCCTCTGTCGATGACTGTCCCAGGATGCCTTGCTACGAACAACAACGATGATTTTGATCTACTAATTGAGAAAAAACAGAAAGATTTGTTGCTAACACTCAACAAATGGATGATTGAAATGTTCTCCAGTGAAATTCAGAGTCCTAAAGCTCGACTTGGTACTCGGGTTACTGCTCACAGCCTGGAAAAAATGTTACACAATGTCAAAGACATTCATAACCTAAAAAATGTCAGCAAAAAACTCCAGGTAAGAATTTTCTATTCAAATTTTAAGGTCAAAAGTTTAAATGGTTTAATTTCATGATGGTTTTTCAGATTGTTATGGCTGTAGTGCAGTGTTTGAAATCGTCGAAAACTGCTCAACTAGATTTACTAGTCAGTTTGGAGAAGTTGATTCTCCAGAATCTTGCTGTTAGTCGAGACTCTACGAGTGTTCTTGCTCAGGTATAAAGAGTTTAATGAGTTTTGTCGCAACTTGAGGGAATAATTGAATCAATTTTTAGATTGGAAATATTATTAAAAATCGAATTTCGCGTGGACTTGACATGGAGCATCTGTTGGTACTGCTGATTTACATTTATTCTCTTGCTAGCACGGAAATTCGATTTGCGTCTGCTCAAGAGGACATGCTGAAGAGTGCTCTTAATGATGCTATCTACGAAAATATTATTAAATGTAACGAATTTACTCCTACGGAAGAAGTTACGGTCTTTCAACAAATCCTACTCCTTCTTGGTAAGTTTTTTTCCTACATATATTTTAAAAATGACTATTAATCACGGATTTTATGGTATTAATTTAGTTTTGATTATATAATGTCTATTTTTTCTTTTCATTCTTATTAAAATCTACTTATAAAATATATATTTTTTATTATAGGTGTCTCAGACGAGGTAGCAGCCCGAAAGT
Source organism: Macrocentrus cingulum (assembly GCA_002156465.1). Lineage (NCBI taxonomy): Eukaryota > Metazoa > Arthropoda > Insecta > Hymenoptera > Braconidae > Macrocentrus > Macrocentrus cingulum. Next base: position 59,161 of record MVJL01000375.1, on the reverse strand, counting down.
CAGCAAACAAGATGACAGACCAAATAATCAACTTGCTACACACGATCGGACGACAGAGAGTCAATTTATCCAAATACAAGTAATAATAATCCCTTAAATACAATTCGTAAATGTTTTAAATTAAATTCTATAATTATTTCCAGGTCACCAATCGTTAAAACATCGCCGCAGGAAATGGCATACTGTTCGAGCTTGATCGAGCAGCTTCTAACCGACATTTTTCATCCCTCCCGACCGGATATTAAGGATCTACGTCGAAAATCAAGTTCTCTACTGTCAGCAGGCTTGAAGTGAATATAAAATTTGTTTTTCCAACAGTAAGGTCAGTTTATCTAACGAATTTCACGCTTGCAGCCTCTTAACAAAAGGCAAAACGAGTCATCATCCTGCGGACAACCCCTGGTTGATTATTTACATCGTCGGAGGAGTAACCGCTGATGAGGCTCGACTTGTCAAGGAGTTTTCTTGCTCTCTACCTTCAACTACACCCCAAATAACTCTGGCGGGATGTCGAATGCTCAATCCACTCGACATTGCTGACAGAATCCTCTTATCTAATGTAAATTTGTAAATTCTAACGGATTGATAAACTTATTAAAGGTTTTTTCCGGTGTTTTTAGTCCTCGTGATCCCACTCGATCCAATTGTTACGGATTTTATAACCGATTTCACGCCTACTTAGCCTAGTTTCAAATAAACACTTGAAATTATTCGCATCGTTAGTTCCAAGCAGCCTAATTCGATGGGTTATTGTCCCAAAACTTGGCTCGTCGATCAATTCAACTGCATCGAAATTTCTTGAAATTGATTTCGTATAAATTATTGGAATTTTGAACAATCGCGTGTGTTTGTGGAGAATTCTTAGCAAATTTCCTATGCACTCATCCGATGACCATGTTCCACCATTATCTCGATTTTCCCAGTAATAAGCCGACATTGTGTCTATTGCTATGAGATTAATTTTCTGTTGGTTCAGAATAATTGTGTCGAGAGTTTGCAAGGTTAGGTTTAGTTGCTGGTTCGAGTAACAATTGAGAATTGTCAGCTTTTTCAAAGCATTGTCCACAGCTTGATCAACCAGTGCTGCATAGCTATCGGAATTATTGACTTCTTTCAATGTTTGTCGCATTGAATCTCGCAGTTTTTGAACTATCAACTGATGATCTGTGTTTATGAGCACTACATTCATTCCCATCTGTCCCACAGAGCTGTCGATGGCTACCTCGGGCAATATAAAATTTGATATCAGTTGCATTAATAATAGTGTCTTTCCATTTGGACCGTTTTCTATTATTTCAATTGTTCCATCACTCGGTATTCCACTGGGGAATAATTTGTTGTTGATGCTTTGACTTCCTGCTGACGACGTTTGACGACGCATTCTTGCGAGGAATTCTAGCCCAGTTTCTATATTCAAAAATTACATGAATTAGAGAAATTCAAGGACATTAAACAGCAGCAACTTACCCATCGTTCATTCGCCAATATTCAATTCAAATTTTTTAACGATCAGCATGGGTGTGTATTTTCATGCAGACATTCTTGACGCCGTCAAGAGTGCTTATGAATTATTATTATTATTATTAGTAGTAGTATTATGTAGATTGCTAAAGATGTCGGATATGCTGTTCTTTATTATTCCTACCCTAATTACGGCAGGTCCTTGAAATTGAAAATAAGTGAATATAATGTCCTTGCATCTGCGTGCTTACCGAATTTGACCTTGATTCATTCATAAGTAGCAAAATGAATTACTTTCTTATTAATTTGTATTTTTAAAAACAGCAATTGTACTGCGCTAAAATTATAAATGAGAATTTTTTTTCAATAAAGAAAATGTGTTGTCTGGAGAGTGTTTAGTGGTCCAAGGGGCTCGGTGCTCGCTCGCGAAGCTGAGGTTCGCGAGATCAAATCCGGGTGTCGGCAGTTTTTTTTTTTCAAATTGGCATTGTTCATGTTAGACAGTATATTTTATGTAATATATCAATTAATTTACTTAATTAAGCAATGACCCAACGCTTGAATAATAAAAAAAGATTTTTTTCAATTAAGTTTTTTGGAAATTGTGACTACAGATCGATAGTTACAGAAAATTTTACTTTATGTTTTTTATAGAAAATTGAATTCTCTATAATTTATGTCGAATACAATTTTGCGATATCTTGCGTATTTACCGAGTTATTATGGAAAAACTAAAATCGATTTCGGATTTTCAATGATAACTTGATAAATAAGGAAGATATCGAAAAATATTACTCTTTATAAAATGTCGGGCGTCAAATTTTCTACTAAAAATGTTATATAAAATTTTCTGTAACTATCAATCTTTGGCCGGAAATCGCAAAAAACTGAACTGAAAAATGAGAAGGGGGGACCCTTCTTATTTTTTCGAAAATTTATTTCACCGTAGAGCATTGGGGAGTTGCTTAAAAAATAGCAGATTAATTCTAGCACAAGATCCAGTGTCGAAAACTGCATAAAAATGCGTTCTTCCGGTGTTTTTTTAGAGCATTGGGGAGTTGCTTAAAAAATAGCAGATTAATTCTAGCACAAGATCCAGTGTCGAAAACTGCATAAAAATGCGTTCTTCCGGTGTTTTTTAAGGAAAAACGGAAATTTTAGAACATGTGGCGCCATCTAGCGGCCGGCGCGCCGAACTAATCCAGCAAATATTGTGTTTTTTCGTTTTTTCTCGATATCTCGCGAAATAACGAAGATATCGCAAAATGTTACTCTTTATAAATTATTGGCAATTAAATTTCCTACAAATTATGTTCAATGAAATTTAGACATCGAGAATTAGACATCGGTCTTTTACGTTTTTTGACTTAAATGAAAAATGTTTTTTTTTTCGTCATTAAAGACAAGTAATTACTCTAATTTTTTATTATATACGATAAAAAGTAGTTTGAACCAAGAAATTCGCGTTATTTTCGTTTTTTTTCGAAGCCGAAAAAAATCGGATTTTTTGCGAGAAAATTTTTTTTTTCGGATAAACAAGTGATTTTATGATATATTATTATTAATTACATTTATTGACACGATTATAATCGCTTAAGATATCCAACTAATTTTTTCAGGCAAATCGACGAATTTTTTCATGGAAAATTTAGTTCCGGAATTTACCGCGGGGTGGCGCTGCGGTCGGAAATCGTGATTTTTCGTTTTTCTTCGATATCTCGCGAAATATGGAAAATATCGAAAAATGTTGCTCTTTATAATTTATTGCAAATTTAATTTCCTACAAATTATGTTGAATAAAATTTTCTGTAGCTCTTCATCCGTAGCCGAAAAATCAAAAAAACTGAATTTGAGAAATTATTTTTTTTCTCCTGATTAAAGGCTGTTAATTACTCTAATTATCAATTATATATGATAAACAATTGTTTGATCCACGAAATTAGCGTTATTTTATTGTTTTTCTGACGCTGAAAAACTCTGACTTTTTTAAAACACTAAAATAACGCTAATTTCATAGATTAAACGACTTATTATGGTATATAATTGATAATTAGACTAATTAAAAGCCTTTAATCATGAAAAAAAAACCATTTTTCTAAATTTAGTTTTTTGCATTTTCTGGCTACAGATTAAGAGCTACAGAAAATTTCAGTGAATATAATTTGTAGGAAATTTAATTGCCAATAATTTATAAAGAGTAACATTTTGCGATATCTGCCTTATTTCGCGAGATATCGAGGAAAGACGAAAAATCATGATTTGCGACCGAAGCGCCACCCCGCGACAAATTGCGGAACTAATTTTTTCGACTAATTTCTGAATTTTTCATGAAAATTTAGTTCTGCTGCACACAGCGAGATGGCGCTGCGGTCGCATAAAGTTAAATTTTGTTTGAAAAATCGCATTTTTACGCTCTGTAAAGCGATTATAATCGTGTCAATAAATGTAATTAATAATAATATATCATAAAATCACTTGTTTATCCGAAAAAAAAAATTTTCTCGCAAAAAATCCGATTTTTTTCGGCTTCGAAAAAAAACGAAAATAACGCGAATTTCTTGGTTCAAACTACTTTTTATCGTATATAATAAATAATTAGAGTAATTACTTGTCTTTAATGACGAAAAAAAAAAACATTGTTCCAAGTTCAGTTTTTTGGATTTTCCGGCTACGGATGGAGAGTTACAGAAAATTTCGTAGAACATAATTTGTAGGAAATTCAATTGCTAATAATTTATAATGAGTAACATTTTTCGATATCTTCGTTATTTCGCGAGATATTGAGAAAAAACGAAAAAACACAATATTTGCTGGATTAGTTCGGCGCGCCGGCCGCTAGATGGCGCCACATGTTCTAAAATTTCCGTTTTTCCTTCTATTGAGAAAAAACGAAAAAACACAATATTTGCTGGATTAGTTCGGCGCGCCGGCCGCTAGATGGCGCCACATGTTCTAAAATTTCCGTTTTTCCTTCAAAAACACCGGAAGAACGCATTTTTATGCAGTTTTCGACACTGGATCTTGTGCTAGAATTAATCTGCTATTTTTTAAGTCTCATTTATCAAGTTATCATTGAAAATCCGAAATCGATTTTAGTTTTTCCATAATAACTCGGTAAATACGCAAGATATCGCAAAATTGTATTCGACATAAATTATAGAGAATTCAATTTTCTATAAAAAACATAAAGTAAAATTTTCTGTAACTATCGATCTGTAGTCACAATTTCCAAAAAACTTAATTGAAAAAAATCTTTTTTTATTAATCAAGCGTTGGGTCATTGCTTAATTAAGTAAATTAATTGATATATTACATAAAATACTGTCTAACATGAACAATGCCAATTTAAAAAAAAAAAACTGCCGACACCCGGATTTGATCTCGCGAACCTCAGCTTCGCGAGCGAGCACCGAGCCCCCTGGACCACTAAACACTCTCGAAATAACATTCAATAATACTTGTATATAAACAACACATTTTCTTTATTGAAAAAAAATTCTTATTTACAATTTTAGCGCAGTACAATTGCTGTTTTTAAAAATACAAATTAATAAGAAAATAATTTATTTCGCTACTTATGAATGAATCAAGGTCAAATTCAGTAAGCACGCAGATGCAAGGACATTATATTCACTATTTATTTCCAATATTTCAAGAACATAAGCGTATATATAAACATAAATATTCACAACTGCATAATAATCAAACAAAAACCCATACAACTTAAAAATAAATTAATAAAATACTTAAAATAAATTGTTTAAATGAAAATAAATAAAATCAAAATCACACAAATATCCTTAAAAATCTCTTACTAACTATTTTTTTCATTTCAACCAGGTTTTCATTTCAAAATTACTACATTCTTCACCGAGGGAGCAAAAGAGATCATTTCCTCCCGAGGTGAACAATGTACTATTTGCCGTCATTTTCTCCAAAAACTCTTCATATATAATTCGCCAATGAATTCGAAGAAATTCCAAGAGTTTCGCAATATATTTGAGCAGTATTTTTAAGCAATTCTTTGAGAAATCGTTCATCCACTGGATTATCATCATTTCTCACGATATTTTGCGTATAATTCACGGAATTCAGTCGTTTGCACGCTAATTTCTCAAATTCTACATTTTTCATTGCTGAATTCTCTGCAATTTCCGCAGAATAAACTCGAGATACGTTACTATTAGTCACCCAATAATCTTTTCTCACTGATTTATCAGTATTTTTCACTGAAATAAACGTATTTCTAAAGCCAGGATACAAGGCTTGTTGAAATTTCAAGTGATCCTTAATAAACTGTCGATTAATCGGTAGCTTATTAACATTCAAGCTGATGCCATTGGCCGCCTCTTCTTTATCACTAGTCTTTTGACGCAGCAATTTTTGCGTCTCTGGTCTCATTATCAGTGAAGAAAAACCGACAACTCCCTGCAGATTTTCGCGGATACACTGCTCAAATGCTTCTGAATGCTTTGGTCTGTCGCGCGGCTTCTTCCGATCGTTCAACGTCTCTTTCTCGACTCTCGGAAATTGAGGATTTCTTTCGTTTGAAGGTCCTACCACGCTTGTGAGCAATTGATTCTTGGATTCTCCCATTAGCCCAATGTTTCCTTCCTCTACTGATGATAACACTGCAGATCTTCGCTCCCTTTGTGGAGCATCAGCTAATCTCGGTTTTTTACTGCACCAATTAGCATCGACATTTCCGCTTCTTTTTGTGGATAATATTTTTGGTAAGCTCAGATTGTTGATTCGCTCTCGTTTGATCGGCACTTTTACTGCCAATAGCTGTAGTGGCGCTTGTTTTTCTCTGGAAAAAAACAATTTTTCAGGCTGTAAATTGAGTTTTGCGCTGGATTAAGCTTAGATAATTAACTTACATGGTTGCTTTTGTGGGTTTTGAGAGTTTTAAGTGCCCTCCGACTTCTTGCAGGACTTGGATCGTTGGTAGAGGACCATTTCCGTTAGCGCTGTAGACTATCATGCTGTTGTCGTGCGGTTTTATTAATATTATCGACCCTGGCGGTATGTTTTGCAGCAAAAATCGTGGGCGCAAGTTATATATTGAAATAATTTTTTTAATTGCGCTACTGACAGTGATAATAGGACGTTCGTCTGCATGAAATTCTTGTTTAAATATCATCTGATAATACTAGCTCAGCGAAATAATAGTACATTGTTCACCTCGGGAGCAAAAAAAGTCATTTCGACCGTGAAAAGTTTAATAGGAATTCACACGATTGTTGAAATAACCTCTTTTGCATATATCGCTCGAGGTGGATATAATTTTTCGTCGTAGGGGGAGGAAATAGGGTTTTTACTCCCGGAAAGGAGGGAGGAAAAATTCCATTTACTCCCGGCTATGATGAAAAATTATTTTTTATTTATGATGTGAATTGAAAATAACTTTTTTACTCGAAAAATTCTGCTACTTACCGTTTTTTCGGTAGTTTAGTAGTGAATTTATCTCTGATTGCTCGACGTGGGCTATTGCAGTTGATATGCTTTTTATTTGTGACAGTTTTTTGGATGAATTCATCGCAATTATTAATTATTTGATGAGAAATTTGTGAATTGTCGTGTGTGCAAATATGGTTTATAGAGATATTAAGCAATTAATAATAACTAGAGAGACAAATGCACAATGATAAAAATCGTTGAAAACTGTTATGTTATATTTCTATTGTTTTAAAAATATACAGAATAAATATTTCATGAGAAATATAAATAAATAAATTTAATTAAATATTTTTTGTTTAATATAATAAAATTTTTTTTTATATTGCAAAGGTTTAAAGCTAAAAGTTTATGTGCATTATGCAAGAAAAACTACTGAAAATGAAAATTTTACATACAAGGGAGCAAAATGACTGTTTTTTGCATCCCAAGGTAAATATACTATTTTTCGTTGTAGTGGAAGAGAAATAGGGTTTTTTGCTCCCTCTTTTTTTCGGAGAAATTTTGCTTCCGAGAAAGGAGGGAGCAAAATCCCCATTTACTCCCGCTATGACGAAAATAGCACATTATTTACCAAGGGAGCAAAATGACTATTTTTTTGCATCCCGAGGTAAATATACTATTTTTCGTTGTAGTGGAAGAGAAATAGGGTTTTTTGCTCCCTCTTTTTTTCGAGAGAAATTTCGCTGCGAAATTTTTCTGCGTTTCAAAAGCACGAAAAATTTCAGTTTTTTTTAATAAGTACGCAAAATCTCAGCAGAAATTATACTTCATTTACATCCTTAACAAATAAAAAAATTTTTAATTTCTATGTAATATGCTGTACATAATAGAATTTTTTTATTATGTAAATTATAATGCAAAAAAAAATTTTTTTTTAGTGGTAAAATAAAAACACAGTTATTACGTTGGTAAGGCATTAATATAAGTATATCTATTTTTCTGCCTCACACAATGCATATATCATGATTATCTATAGAAATATTCTATAGCAAAAATACTATATGTATATTTATAACTTTACTAATTTCAACAGTATCCTAAAATTACCTTCAATAATACATATTTTTTAATATATACGTTTTCTTTTCTTCTTATTTTTTTAAATAATATATATAATATGCAATAAATGTTTTCATTATATTATTTACTGTGTATTATTATATTAATACTGAAGAAATGGCAATATATATCTAAAAGATTTATATTTCACCATATCTCTTCCATCAATTAATATTATTATAGTTTACAATATACATTGAAAAAGTATATTTATATTTCGATGTTCTAGAACAGATAAAAAAAAAAAGATTCGATAAAATTTCACGTTTTTTTTTTTTTTTTTTGCGTCTCAATCGAAATTTTGATATTGTAGAATAACACGACGCAGAGGAAAATTTATTTTACATATTGCAAGTAGTATAGATAGTTTCTAGATATTTTCTAAAGCTTTATTATACATTAAAATCTATAAATTATATGATTTTCAGTAGAATAAAATCGAAAATGAATGAATATTTTCTTTTATATGCATTTTAAGAAACACCACACCGAATTATAAGCAAAGTATATATATACTACATACTAGAATCTATATTTTTCAAATAATCTATAAATAATCTATAATAATCTATAAATATAGCATATGATCCTTGCTCAAAACTCACTGTGCATATTTTTTCTAGAAAATTCTTCGACTAAATGAGATTGTCTGATTTTCCATTGCCTACAGGCTTGCAATTTTTATACCATCAGTCGTATATTAATAATGAAAATTTAGTAATGTGTAGAAAAATACTCTTTAATATTTTAATAATCGAAAAAACTACAAGCTTAATTATTAATTTTAAGCTACAGTAATTAATACTCTAAAATATGTAGACTGTGGTATAGCTTAAAAAAAAAAATCGAAAATTTTTATTTTTCATGTCTTATATAAAAAAATCATAGTATAGATCGAATTTTTTTAAAAGAATTCTTTTAGAATATAATTAATCAAATTTTTTTAACAAAAAAAACATCGAAACTAACATCTTATATATTTATTTGTAATATATAAAGCAAAAATTTTCTTTTCCAAATTTTTTTTTACTTTTGTTTGAAAAACCTTTAAATATTTAAATAAGTTAAAATGTGAATTTTTTTTTTCTGCCTAATTGATATATTAATAAAAACACTAAAAATACAAAACACCGAAAAATTGTTAAATAATTTTTTTTAGCTTGATTGATGAATAACTATTTAAAAGTATAAAATACACAAAATAATATTTTAATCTATATATGAATATAGAATTATATTACATGCTTTTCGTTATACAATGAGGCATAAAGCTTCAATCATATAATATAATGTTTGTTTATAAATATACAAAAAAAAAAATTAAATATACTATTTTTCGTTGTAGTGGAAGAGAAATAGGGTTTTTTGCTCCCTCTTTTTTTCGAGAGAAATTTCGCTGCGAAATTTTTCTGCGTTTCAAAAGCACGAAAAATTTCAGTTTTTTTTAATAAGTACGCAAAATCTCAGCAGAAATTATACTTCATTTACATCCTTAACAAATAAAAAAATTTTTAATTTCTATGTAATATGCTGTACATAATAGAATTTTTTTATTATGTAAATTATAATGCAAAAAAAAATTTTTTTTTAGTGGTAAAATAAAAACACAGTTATTACGTTGGTAAGGCATTAATATAAGTATATCTATTTTTCTGCCTCACACAATGCATATATCATGATTATCTATAGAAATATTCTATAGCAAAAATACTATATGTATATTTATAACTTTACTAATTTCAACAGTATCCTAAAATTACCTTCAATAATACATATTTTTTAATATATACGTTTTCTTTTCTTCTTATTTTTTTAAATAATATATATAATATGCAATAAATGTTTTCATTATATTATTTACTGTGTATTATTATATTAATACTGAAGAAATGGCAATATATATCTAAAAGATTTATATTTCACCATATCTCTTCCATCAATTAATATTATTATAGTTTACAATATACATTGAAAAAGTATATTTATATTTCGATGTTCTAGAACAGATAAAAAAAAAAAGATTCGATAAAATTTCACGTTTTTTTTTTTTTTTTTTGCGTCTCAATCGAAATTTTGATATTGTAGAATAACACGACGCAGAGGAAAATTTATTTTACATATTGCAAGTAGTATAGATAGTTTCTAGATATTTTCTAAAGCTTTATTATACATTAAAATCTATAAATTATATGATTTTCAGTAGAATAAAATCGAAAATGAATGAATATTTTCTTTTATATGCATTTTAAGAAACACCACACCGAATTATAAGCAAAGTATATATATACTACATACTAGAATCTATATTTTTCAAATAATCTATAAATAATCTATAATAATCTATAAATATAGCATATGATCCTTGCTCAAAACTCACTGTGCATATTTTTTCTAGAAAATTCTTCGACTAAATGAGATTGTCTGATTTTCCATTGCCTACAGGCTTGCAATTTTTATACCATCAGTCGTATATTAATAATGAAAATTTAGTAATGTGTAGAAAAATACTCTTTAATATTTTAATAATCGAAAAAACTACAAGCTTAATTATTAATTTTAAGCTACAGTAATTAATACTCTAAAATATGTAGACTGTGGTATAGCTTAAAAAAAAAAATCGAAAATTTTTATTTTTCATGTCTTATATAAAAAAATCATAGTATAGATCGAATTTTTTTAAAAGAATTCTTTTAGAATATAATTAATCAAATTTTTTTAACAAAAAAAACATCGAAACTAACATCTTATATATTTATTTGTAATATATAAAGCAAAAATTTTCTTTTCCAAATTTTTTTTTACTTTTGTTTGAAAAACCTTTAAATATTTAAATAAGTTAAAATGTGAATTTTTTTTTTCTGCCTAATTGATATATTAATAAAAACACTAAAAATACAAAACACCGAAAAATTGTTAAATAATTTTTTTTAGCTTGATTGATGAATAACTATTTAAAAGTATAAAATACACAAAATAATATTTTAATCTATATATGAATATAGAATTATATTACATGCTTTTCGTTATACAATGAGGCATAAAGCTTCAATCATATAATATAATGTTTGTTTATAAATATACAAAAAAAAAAAAAAATTGGAGTAAAATAATAACAAGATTTTTTTTCCTCAAATTTAACCCGGAATTTTTTAAACTGTAAAAAGTTGATATGAATGTACAATTTGCTATTTAAAAATTTATTTCTATATTCAATTTGGCAATGATCAATCAATTTATCTTTTGAAAATACGTACTATTATTAATTGATTAACAATAATTTGATCGATGTATGGTAAATATTACATATATGTATATTAGGGTAGCACAAAAAAAAAAAAAACCGACTATTTTATTTTTTCAAGTCTCGTATATTAAAAAAATCATAGCATAAATTTTGAAATTTCGAAAAAAAAAAAGTTCGAAATGTGATTAAAAAAATTTTTTTTTCTTGTTTTCACTACAGTAGATGATTTTTTATGTAATTTAAATAACTTTTTGAAAAAGTTGGGATTAAAAAAAAATTCATTTTAATGGAATCGTTTTCACGACTTTTGAAAATTCTTCAAGTGATAAAAATTTTTTTTAGAAATTCGTGCGTGACCTCTAAAAATGTTTAAATCTAGTTAATTTTCATAGTGAATTTTAAAAAAATTATAAACTAATGATTTCTTGCTTACAAGGCGTGGAAAAAATAAAATAGTCAGTTTTTTTCTGCTATAACTTGATGTAAATATAAGATCGAAGCAACAATTAATTTTATATTATTTTGTTCTCTAAGAATACAATATTTTAGTGTCATAATTTTTCAAAATAATTTCTTTGAACATTATCAAATGAACTTTATAAATAAAAAAATTCCACTAAAATACTTCTTTATATGTGTCTCATGTACATTTATACACTGCACGACCGTTAAAATTCATCATCAATAGTATAAAACAATTGTAAAAATTAAAAGAATAAATATATACATACAATCGAACAAAAAAAAATTTTTTTACTGAACATCTGCACTATAATTAATGCAAATAGTTTCAATTTTCATCAACAATGCTTATACAGGAAAAACGCAAATATTCAACGTAATAATCGTTAATTGTTGTATTTTTTTTTTTTTTCAAAAAATAATTTTTCGTCTATATTATTGTTATTTGAAAATTTTAGCCTGTTGACAAAAAAAGATTATTTATTTTTTTTTTTTTCGTTCATTTGAAATATTTTGAATAATTGTAAGTATTTATAATTTATATAAATATTTGTTAATCCATTGTTTTTATAAATTCTATTGCAGAGCAAAATTGTGTCCACCAATATTGCTCTTCACCCTCCAAACGATTACCGAAAAAACTGTCGACATATTGCACTGTTGACAGCAACGAAGGTGGATTAGTCTGAAACAAATCGATTTTTCTATCAGCAATAATTTTAAAATATTCATTCTAATAAACATAACCTTAATTTTTATGTTTATTAAATTTCTGTACTAAATAAACCAAGATATAACCGAAATTCTATTCGAAATGTTTTACCTAAACAAAAGAGAAAAATAATTTAAGATACTATGGCAAAAACCATAAAGCACACCCTCATGCGAGCAATTATGGTTTTTTTATTATTATAAATCGTTATTATCTATATTTATTAGGTTAATTTAGATTTTCGGTTAAAATACTCAAAAAGTTATCATAAGAACCCTACTTACCGACGCGGGTTAACCTCAATTTTTTAAAAATAGTTGTCGAAGTGACCCGCTGGAAGTGCTAGTACAGTTTTGTCTCAGTAATTTTGAGAATTTTTATAGTTTTTCTCTAATTAATTGTGATCGAGCAGAAGAGAGTTAACCCTGCTAGAACCCTCCCCCTCCTAGAACTGCTTACCTTGATGATCACATAAACAAGCACGGGAATTAAATCGTCTGCAGCAGGGATTCCACGTTCAGATGCCATGGAGAGTAGATTCATAATAGTAGTAGCACATCGAAAAACACATTGAAGTTTATCCCGAGGTGTTTTATAAGCTGAAATGACAGCCAATTCAGCCTGAGCCCATGGCCAGGGGCACTCGTAATGATAAATTTTTGGGATCTTCAGATCTTTGTGATTTGGAGTGACAACCTTGGCTAATTTTTTAATATGATCGTGCAACAGTTGATCTCGATAAATATCACCATCACCATTAGGATAAAGAGCATAATGATAAACACGCGCCATTACAGTCCTCTCAACAACAGTTCTTGCCAAATCTAACTGCACATCACTAGCCGCCTGCCAAATGGCATCACTGTCCATCTCCGCGTAAATTCTAATCAAAAAACTGTCCAATAAATCCTGCTTTTCATCTGCAACTTTGAGCTTTTGAAATTCATCACAAAACCTTAAAACTTGTGCCTCACGTTTCTCCAAAAACACACGAACACAAACGGCCACTAAATGGCTATTCACAGCATCACGATCGCACTTGATCCGTTCACCAAGACGCTCCAAGTGCGCCAGAGTCGACAGGAGACCTTGACGACATCGAATAAGATAGGCAATATACGGTGATCTCTTTTGATAATCATCCCGAAGCGATTTAAACAGTTTTCTGCATCCGTCATCGTTGAACAGGCGGACACAGCGCAGAGTTTCATGCAAGTGAGCAATCAGAGGTCGATCTTGGAGATTAATCGCTTCGGCCAACTGCAGCTGAAGGAAAGCAACCAACTCATTTTCCTTCTGTGCCCAGATATTTCGCTCTGACCACACATTCCACGGGATATGCTGAAGATCCGCGGTGCTCAGGACCATGCGAAGCTTGCGCTTGGCGTCGGAAAATGCGTAGGACAATTCTACATTATTTGGATCAATAAAAAGCCGCTCGTCCTCAACCTCCTTGGCCCTGGCCTGACTGCTGTCAACGGAAATCGTATCACTGGTGGTGCTGGGCTTCCTCCGGTACTTTGCAAGAATATCATCGCTGTCATTTTTCACAGGAGTGAGACTAGTGTCCTCTGACATTATCCTGCGCAATCTGTGGCGTCCATCAACGCCCTCGGGGCCGTCGCGCTCGTGGAAGCGTCCAATCTCGTCGGATCCGCGGGGAGATTTGCCTCGACGATTCTTCAGTGACATTTTAAACTTACTGAAGAAGCCACGCTTCTTTGGATCGTCATCCAGGAGCTCCTTGTCGCCTCGCGCCGCCGTCATGTCAAAACTGATGCTCTTTGGAATGGCGCCGGTGGACACACTGGGTTTTGGCGCACTCTCGCCGTTCACCGGCACCTCAGGAGTCGTCACAGCATTTTTCCGTCGCGTCTCCGAGCCAGAACTGCTGCTGGAAGTCAAGCTGGCACTACTTAGACGCACCTCACCGTCCACTTCGTCGGTTTTTGGATCGCCATTTATCAATTTCTCATTTCCCAGTGGCGCGAGTGATCTAACCTGACTCGCGGGGCCCTGACAATCGCCATTGGGCTTGGGTTTAGTCTTTAGAACACTTCCTTCATCGCCAAGGGCCTCAGGTTTCTCATAATCCACGTTATTTATGTTATTCGCGTTGTTATCCACGTATTCCATCGTGCTCCGCTGGTAATCCGATGTCGTACCGCCTCGGCCGGTAACGTTGTTGCTGGATTCGCCGGGAGAGGGTGGAATAACAGCAACAGACCTCCCGCCAACGGGTTCCACGCGAATTGGCCGGAAAAGTGGCCCAGAATCATTGGTAGGTGGTGAATTCACGCTGTCCAGAGTCTCATCGACAATTTCCCGGCTCTCGGCTTCAATTTCCGATCGCGCAGTGTCGTCTGACCGTGCTACACTCGCCGTGTCGTCTGTGTCGACCTCCGTGAGGCGTTCAGAGTCACTCGCAAGCACATCTGTGCTCCAGGCCTCTGATGCCGTCTCGCTGACGTCTAGAAGCCCTTGCGACAGTTCAGGCGGCAACACGGGAACCTGCTCTACAGGCGGTGGCGGTGGAAAACGCTCTGCTTGCTCGACAATCTCACTGTCGGACGCCAGGACGTCTGTCGACCAAGTATCAGAAACGAGAGAGAATGTTTCGTCACCCTCAATCAATTTTTTTATCTCAAACTTGCAGAATTTATCGTCGATTTCTGAGCGGCTTTGTTTTGTGGGAATTACCGGTGGTGGAAGGTCCATCGGGCGCGCGTCGCCGCCCTCAATGATCTGCGAAGATGGCGTGTCACGTCCGGAGATGTTTGGCGTGCCTCGGCCCGATACATTTGCCGAAACCATGTCGGAAAGGTTGTCGTTTTGGTCCTCAGTTTCCAATTCGAGTGATGATGCCACGCTGTGGTTCGACGCGGCCTCCGACACGACTTCGAGGTTGTCTGAGGTGTTACCGATCGAGCCCTCGAGCAGAACTTCCTCATGCGAAAGGGAAAAACGTGTTCGCTTCTCCTGAGTTTCAATTCTCTCGCTGCGTGCGCACTCGGCCGAGCCGTTGGGGGCGTCAGGAACGAGATGCATCGGCGGACTCGGCTCCACGGACTGCATATCCATGCAGAGAATCTTCTGCTCACTCAGGAGACCCACGAGCTCACCGCTCGCAGGCCCAAATGGAATTACCAACACCTCCTGCGGCATTTTCTCGGGAAATTCGTCGTCTATGCGAGCATCGTCTTCAGCACCATCTGTGGATACTCCAGAGGCCGACGAAACAGACACTCGGCACCCTCGGCCTTTCCCAACTTTGCCCAGCAACCCTCCACGCTTGCTAGGCGTGTCTGGCGACAGGTTGGACGCAATTTTATTCGCTGAAACATTCCCGAGCGGCAGCTGAGTCAAGATATCTGCCAGTTGCTTACAATCCAGTGATCCAGCGTCTTCCGCGCTGGTTTTCGTGTTCACTGCCTGCAGGAATGTGATGAGAGAGTTGAGTTCGGCCTCGGTGAATAGCGCGGCTGAGCGCGAGAGGCCCTGGAGCTTTGTATTGTCGAGAAGTGTCGGTTCATCGTCCAAATCTTCAGCTGTACCCTCGAGAATCGCGTCGATTATCGACGAAATTGAGTCCTTGTCAAAGCGCCGGTACAGATCCATGACTTTCCCGTCAATTACTTGATATTTCATTAGTGAGAGCATTTGCAGGATTTGTCCCACTTGCATCAGGTTAAACCGAGCGACGTAGCTAATTGGCGCGTCGGTTATTCCGTACGGTTCGGGGTTTACAATCGCTGGACAAATAAAATAAGTAAAGACCAAGTCTGTACACATTGCGTGGACTTCCTTGGGGTCTATGGTGCCGCTTTTACCCAACATTCCCGCCATTTGCTTCACAAGCCAGCAGACACTCGTCGGAAAGCAGTGCATGTTCTCGCGCAGGCTCACAATAAAGCGCTGTGTGATTCTGATGAGAGAATTCACGGTCCAGAGACGATAGCGCGATAGTTTTGTCTGGTATTCTGGTGAGCCCTCTTTGCCGAATTTTTTTAGACGCTCTGCAGGCGGGAAACGAACGGGCGCCTTGTCTGGATCGATGTCGAGAAACATTTCATCCTCCATGAGCAGTTGCGTGATCGGCCCGTGAAGCGCCGCAGTGAGAAAGAGCTTCGCGGAGAACAGGCTCTCGTGAAAGACCGAGTAAAAACGTGAAAATGCGCAGGTTCCATGCCGCAACAGCCGTCGAGGGTTGTCCGAGGGCACTATTTGAAGTAGCATCAGATGTCGCAGAAGTTTTAGCACGAAAAGCTTGTCTTCCGAGAGCAGACAACTGCCGTACAGTCCCGCTGACAACGATTGAATGATGCTCTGTATGCTTTCGGGCAAAATCTTCTCACCCTCCATCAGGCACGATGCTAAAAGCTGTGGACACTTCCTCACAGCATCTAGGAACTCGCCGTATCCCAGGCATGCCTGGTATCTCAGGTATTTGTAGGCATCTACAAAGTGCGAGTGCTCGAGGGTGTTTGCTCGCTGACAACACGATGCTGGTGTGCAATCGGGCCGGGCTACTATCAGACGATTGAGATTTACTCGTTGTTGGTCCGTAACCCATGTCAATTGTGCCAAATCCGATGATACATAGAGGACCTAGAAATTAAATTCATTAATTCCTGTTTATTGGCATTTTGGGAGATTACAATCAATTACAACCAATTAATACACATTTTAACGTCTTTACAAAGTATCAATTTATTCATAAAAAACATTTTTCATGTCGGTAATGCAGGTAAAATCTCGAATTTTTTTCAAACTTTAAAGCGCACTAAACACTCATTTACGAGCTAATCAATGTCTCTCTGTTTTACCGATTAGGTATTAAAAATAAAATATCATTTTATTCCAAGTTCATGGTCTGCAAATAGACTTTTTTTCTCAAGGCAATCAGAAGAATTTTTATCAACGATTTAATATTAAAAAATTGTCTGATAAAAAATTCATATTAAATGGAGTTTTATATTTACCTTTTCGTTTAGAGCTTGGAGATTTTGTTGTTCAGAATTGACAAAAAGTCTTTCTTGGCGCAAATGCCTGGCCAGCTCCAACATGTCCCACTGCAAAGTCCCCAGGGACTCGACGCTATTTATCGATGACATCACTGCTGCAAAAACATGATAATAGGATATTAATTAATTAGCATTTAACACAACCCCTGCTGACTGTCATTCAGTTAATTCACACACTGATGTAATATTTGGAAATGAGTTGATGTCAATTGTAAAAAACACGCTTTACGACACTAAACGAGCTAGTGATCTCTTTAGATGATTTCAAGTGGCTATAAGTTTGATACTTTTGTTAGTCAACACTGGATAATTAACAATGGATCACAGATTTAATGGAAATATGCGTGTCGTGGTTGTTTAAGCACTTGCTTGCTCGTGTATCGATGTCTTATCGCTTTTAGTGTAGGAATGCAACGCCACATGATAGATCAGCAGGAATTCCAACTAAAAAATAAACAAATTGGAGTGCAGAATATATCAAAGTGAGCTCGTGTGAAAGTTGTGATGCAGCAGGGCAGAAAGAAAAATAATTATGAATCTCAAAGTACCTCGTTGAAGGAGATGAATTGGTGATTTGATAGTTAGAATTGCGTTTTATCGGCCTTAGCTACACAAATCACATTGAACTACATACCACTAGCACGTTTACGCTGCCAATGAGTACAGATATTAGTTTGTTGTTGTGGTTTTCAGTTTACAGCAACACTTTCAACTCTCACGGACAACCATTTTATAGGTTAGAAGTTTTATAGACATTGTGGTTGGAAGGGGGGGCTAAGAGCAAAAGAAACATGGCTGCCAAGGCATTTTAAATCGAATATCTCGAACGATTTATCGCGCACGGATTTGAAGTATACATATATATATATTCTATTATTATTGCCGCTAACCGTAAAAATTTTGTTTTCCACACACAAAACATAAGTGCATTGAGTCTGATTTAAAAAAAAAAATATTTTACGTAATACGTATGCGGCACAGTTCAACCTACATTACCATATTACAATGTTTCTACATTACCATCGTATCGCTGGCAGCAGTCGTTGGAAATTTCCCCGTCCTGTGCGGCTGCTTCGTGCATCACACAAAAGATCTCAACCCCAATGGCGAAATAAATTGTTCTCAACCCGAGTAGTGAAATTTCCTATCTACGTAAATTACGAGTGCTCTCAACGAAAATCATAAATCATAGAAAGCCATTGGACAAAGAGTGCCTCAAAATTCGACAGATGCAGGACAACAATGGCACCAAGTCATCGCCAGCCGCATAAAACAATATAACTTACATCGTGATGAGCGACAATGTAGTCACTTCTGCTCACACATCAACGATTCTACGTCCATGGCATCGTAATCCCCGTGAAATCGTCGTTTCAACTTGACTATCGTGGCATGATCACAACAAATTTGTCTACAACCAAGGTTGAGAACCATTTTGTTTAAACTCATTGTTTCTAATTTTCCCATAAAATTACTCTTAAACCAACGCTGAACAATAACTAAATCACTAATTGTCAAACGCCATGACATTTCTATAACGCGATAAAAACCAATTTTAATGACATGATATTTTTTTTCTTTTGCAGAAAATCCAACTTGACAATATGACAATGAACGAGAAATATTTCGAATTACCAACAAATATGAACCGAGCCTGCCGAGTATGTTTAGCAGAGGGTACAAACTTTACCTCGATATTCTGGAGTGACAAGCAAAATACGCAAAATCCAAGTATATGTCAAAAAATCCAAACTTGCGGAGCAATCGAGCTTAACGAACGTGATGGAATGCCATCGCTTATCTGCAAAGGGTGTATTGATAAAGCAAATGCTGCTCATGCATTTCGACAGCAGTGTCAGAAATCGGACGCGCGCCTGCGAGTGTATTATAACAAGCCCTCCAAGCCGAAACTCAAAGTAAGTACTTAAAACCCAAATCTGATCAATTCTAAACTGTCAACAATCCGCAGGAATCAAGCACACAAACGGAATTATCAAAAAAAGCCGAGGATTACAATTCAAGCTATGTATTAAAGGAGGAAATTGCTGTGAATGCAGATTTGCCAAGCACAATTCAAGTTTTCACGCCAAACGGCGAGGTAACCGAGGCAGAATTGGTTACTGAGGAGAAGTTGTATCTCTGCAACATAGATTTCAACTCGAAAGACCTTTCAAAGCATCAGATGATCATCGCAGAAAGCAATCCATCGTGTAACATTGTGCACTCTATGCCGGTGCAGCCAATAGAGGCGGAAACTATCGTGGAACCCGTTGATCGGACAATAACAGAGATGAAAACGAGCGATCAACTGGAGCAGTACATAGCTGAGCACCTACTGAGCGCCGAGCGGTCGTCAGAAACCACCGAGAGCACAGTGGACCCTGGCAGTGATGCAAAATCCGATTCCGAGTGGTGTAAAACGGAAACTCCACCAAAACGTGCCACACGCAAGGCTAAACCCAGTGCAGGCAAGTCTTACAGCGTAGACTCTGCCGACGAGGACTCTCCTGACGTGGACGAGCCAAAATTCAAGTGTCGAGTGTGCTCCAAGCGCTACAACACACTAAAAGGCTTGAAAAATCACGCACAAGTGCACGACAAGAAGCAAGAATGCCCGACATGTTTAAAACCCTTCTTCAAGGTTGAAAACCTCGAGAAGCACGTGCGGACACACGACTTAAAGCCGCACGCATGTCAGGTGTGTCACGCATCATTTGCCAAGGCACAAAGTTTGACACGCCATGCAAAAGTCCACTCGATCGATTCGGAGCGCGAGGTCGAGGTGAAAAAATCAGATTCAGATGAGGAGGACGACACAACCGAGGAGTTTAATATCCCGGGGCTTTACAAGTGCGATGTTTGCGATCAGTATTGCTCGACGCAAAAGAATTTACGGCGTCACGCGCTTGTACATGGCGAAAAGAAATATTCGTGCACCGTGTGTAAAAAATGGTTCTTCCGGGCGGACACATTGAAGAAACACGCCGAGAAACACGGCCACGGGCTTCTAGACAACTTGGTGGATGAAAACAAGCTTTACGAGTCGGATGACGAGGCCCCCGAGCCTGTAGTTAACCGCGAGAGTGAGGACGAGGCCTCTGGCGAGTATCGCTGTCAGCATTGTGACAAGATTATGACGACAAAGAAGGGTTTGCGCCGACATGTGTCCATGCATAAGCCCAAATGTGAGCCTGTGGCTTGTGAGGTGTGCAAAAAAATTTGTGCCAGCGCGGCACGATTGGCGATTCACTTGAAAACACATAATAAACCGAAGGAAAAGGTCCCAAGGGAGTATCTCTGTCACATTTGTAGCAAGGTCTATCCCAGCAACTCGTCGTTGACTTATCATATGAGAACACACACTGGAATCAAGCCTCATGTGTGTAAAACATGCAATAGCGCATTTACTACTACTACTAGTTTGGCGAATCATATAAGAATTCACACCGGTGATAAGCCTTTTGTTTGTCATGTGTGCAGCGCGGCTTTTGCCGTCAGTTCGGCCTTCAGGCGGCATTTAACTAGGCACACTGGAGAAGCTAATTATCTCTGTAAAACTTGTGGAAAGGCTTTTAAAAGGTTGAGCACTCTCAAAGAACACACGTATACCCACTCCGGAGAGAAACCCTACGTTTGTAAAACCTGTGGCGCAGCGTACAGTCACAGTGGCAGTCTTTTCGCTCATCAAAAACGCTGCCGCGCTCAGTATGGTGATATTAGTGTCGAGGAACCACATACAGGACATCATATTCATGTTAGTAATGTTCAAACTGCTGTCAGATCACTCACTGTTATTGGACAGATGTTTTGAGCATTAAGTTGCGCGGATTTTCTATGCATGTCAGGGTTTTGTTCGACTTTACACCGATGACTGACCGAATCGCTGCCTCATTAATAATGTTGCACTATTACAGTGTTATTAGAGTTATTTTTTACTTGATCATTAGAAAACAAAACAATTGATAAATTGTAGTTTAAGTTTTGTAAGAGATGTTTAAAATTGTCGAGAGATATGATAGTAATATTCTTTTAAAAAAAAAAAAAAAGTAACAACAAAAGCTCGATAAATTTTGTAAATAATGATTGATGATATTTTAATTTTGCAAAATTTGTGTGTGTGTGTTTTTTTTCAAGTCTATGTATGTAGATTTTGTTGTTTATATAAATTTGCTTGATTTTATCAATACATATTGCTTTTATTCTTTATTATCAATATCAAAAAAAAGTACAATTAACAATTTTTTTATAAGAAAAGAAAAAAATAATTAAGAATATTATTAAGTGGTACGAATAAATCAAGAAATGATCTTTCATTTTTTTGGCAAAAATTTGTTTTTCTTGATGATAAAAAAAAAAAATTCGTGCATATATATATTTGCAACCAATAATTAGAATACGCGGACCAATGAGTTATTTTTTATGCGTTTATATACTTTTTGTATGTGATAAATCAATACAATGATTGATTATTAGTGAAAAATAATTTTTGAAATTGTATATACACAGTGTGTAACATTCTGTTGTTTAGATCTTTAGCAATGAATTGTAAAAATTTCAAACGATTCTCAATATTTGGTAGATAAGGACAAGTTTTTGAGTAGAGATCCATAAAAGGAAATGGATTATTACTATTCCAGTCATGAATCTGTCAACAACAACAAAAAAAAAAAGTATTATTCTCATAAAATTAAAAAAATTTTCAATAATTGCCTTGTAAGTATTTACCTCGCAAAATTTTTGCCAATTTTCCATAATTAACTTTCGCTCATTGGCACGAAAACCTGCCCGTTTGCGTTGGACAAATTTTTTAAATTGTTCAGCATGATAGCTACTTGGTAGACCCTTAGTTTTTAAATTATGCTGCGGCGGAACATCATGAATTAATTTAATTTCCATTTTCTCCAATTTCTAAAACATATTAAACGTTAAAATCGACAAGAAAAAAACCATTACCACTAGAAATAACTTACTGAAATCTCATCGTCATTCAATTCAAAGCCAAAACTATCGAAATTCGGTCTTAAAATTAATTCTTCAATTTCCTGAACACGAACATCGAGAGGCATTTCATCAAAAGGAAGTTCCAACTCTTCCTCAGACTCAGGCTCTGTAAATTTCACTTTTTTCGCCGGGCTTGGATTTACATTGCACAGATATCGAGTATTGTGCAACTGCAATTTCGACAATTTAAATTGTTTATCATAAACAATCTCTGCTGAAATTGCATAATCTTTTCGTTCTCGCTTGCCAGCGATATTAACCGATTCATTGAGATGTAATCGCAGAACAGCGCATTGATTTCCATTTTCCGATTCGTTAGGCGTGATGATCATCTCCATACGCAAATGTGGCCAAGATTTTCTGAGATTTTCAACGATTCTCTGCACGTTGTTGGGCAAAGATTGTTCGAGGGCTTCGTGATTGATTTTTTTTGGCACTTGCTCGGCCGGAATGACAATTTCAATCACCGACGAGTCTCCATCGACATCAGCCGGATTAAAACCAACCTCCGACAAGTTCTCCGAGCACTGAAATACGCCAGTGAGCTCATTACGCCGGTGGGAAGTCCTCGTAGGCGTGGGTGGCTTTATTCCAGCATACTGTGCAAGCTCTGCTTCGACCAACGCTCTCAATTTCACGTCATTGTCGAAAAAATTTAGTAGCGCCTGCCCGAAGAACAAATACATCACTCCGAGCAGGCCGGCGGCAGTAGCGACAATCTCTGGACTCTCCACAACCAGGAGTTTCTTCAAATTGGCGATCAACTCTTCATTTACCGGGAGCGTGCAACCAAACTCAAGCAGAGCATTCGACAGCCATATCAGTGCTCTGTGCTGTGCCGTCAGACTGTTCCGCTTGGTGGCAAACTTTATCACTTCATCCGCCATGAATTGCAGACTCGTCGCCTCGGTCAGAGCTGTCAGAGTAATCTCTGCAACGTCATGCAGATCTTCGTATCCCAAAATATCGATAATTGCAACGATGCACAACTGGACTGTTGTCTCGGGAAGTGAAAAATTCCTCGCCAGATGCTGTAGAATCTCGAAACGTGTCAGTAGCACGTTTCTATCAAGTTCTTTGAAGCCAGGATCCTTGCATAGCAGCTTAACAATCGCTATAGTAGACACTTTGCTTTTTTCAATGTCCATAATTGCGAATTTCAGAGCTCGGAATGCTGTCAAACGCTTGGTCCAGTGGTTGGATTCTACATCACGGATTAATCCTCGAGGAAGAGACTTGTAAAAAGACTTCTGCTGACAGTCTTCAGTCGTCGAGAGTGACTTTTCCAAACAATTCTGGTTGGAACTGACATTTTTATCTGTGAAAATTGAATCTTCCTTGGGTATGAGGACAGCTCGATCGGCACATTCCTCAATTTTAGCAATTCTAACGAGGTTCAAGTGAGATATCAGTGGCATCACGAGGTTTTTCCCGATAAGCTTCATCACTGTGCCGATCGCCATCGCTGCGTTGAAGCGTCCCGAAGATTCTTTGCTGTCCAGCGGCGTCTGCAAGGCGTCTATCAGCATTCGTAGGACCTTGCAGTTAATTTCTTCGACTTGACTACGGGCGAGTGCCCGTGTGACAAATGCCGCCGTTTCCGCCTGAATTGACGTCTGACTGTGGTTTAAGGCTTGGCATACTGGCGATGCGACGCCGGCGATGCCCACGATACGAAATATCGCGTCCGCCGCGCTGTGCAGAGCGTTCATGGTCTTTTGATCGCGCTGAGGAAACGATTCCAACACTACTGACAGGCACTGCTCTGCGTAAGGCTGGAATTTCTGGTTCAGATGGTCTGCCAATGATTTCAAGCACTCGCTCGCGGCCAGTATTATTGTGTTTTGGGATTTTCGATTTTTCACTATTGCGTCGATCAACACTCGCACTATGTCACTGTAATCCACGCTGCTCGGCTGTTTTAGTTTTTTCTGCAGACCCAGCAGCGCCTGCCGGCAGCTTTTCCAATTTGGCGCCTGATCGTAATCCTGCACCAACTGCACCAGTGGATCGTCCCAATCCTTAATCGAGATCACGTGTGGAATTAGTTGGATATTGGAATTTTTGGGGCTTTGAAGTAGATTTTTCATTTCTTACCTGCGGAAAATCCACCGGTGTTGACAGTTTCAAATATTCGCTCACGACCGCCATCTTGGTTTTCTGGCAATTTTGTTTTTCGTTCTGAAATTGCATCAGTAAAAGAAGTATATTTTTTACCTTACCGAGTATCTTTTCATTCAGTCGAAAACAGGTTATCTGGTGTTTTCAACGGTTTTACGGGTTCCAAGATATTAGTTGGATGCTAGACAAGTGACTAAGCATGCTAAGATGCTGTTGCATGTTGAAAAATATGGAAAAACAACCTCTGACGTAAATTCTCGCATGTGAGGCCGAAAAAACACTGTGTTGTTTCTTAAAAGGATAGGTAAACGAGTTGAGTAAAAATCCAGTGTATATTTGTTTCCATTCGAATGCTCGAGACAAAATATGGCAGAGCCCGTGTATGTGTTGGCGATATTTATGAATTGATAGAGGTAATCCTGTGGTATGACGTAATGTAGAGAATTTTTCAGGTCACATTTCAAGGGAATAGCAGGGGAAGAAAATATACGAGGTTAGAGCGTCCGCGGATTCGTCGGGAATATTGTTTAAATTGTTTTTTAATTACTTGGATATCGAGCTTAACTAAAACTGTGGGGTGAAAACAAGAGAATAAACCATGGAACTGGTAATAAACTCTCTTGGAATTTTGATAGACAAAAATGTATAGCATGTGTGGCATTGTTTGCCGGTTGAAAAACTTACCCTTGATAATATCGAGAGGTGTATATTTATTTCTCAATCGGCGAGACTGCATACATAGACTCGTTCTAAAAAATCAAAGAAAAACACACGTATACTCTGAGGTATAACTGATTACGAACTTGAGTTTAAACTAATTTCACGAAATCTTTCTTCACTTTAGATCGCCTCAATCCGCCATTACAGTTCCACACACACACGACGCCGACATTATCAGTGCAGAGATCGAGCTGCCCTCTAACGAAAGTTTCTGGAAACTTCTTATATTCCAATTTTGACATTTCAATCGCAATAAACGGGTAATATTCAGATTTTAAATAATATATAGTAAAATAAAATTAAATAAAATAAAGCATAGATATTTATTCTTAAAGTTATTTTATCAATTTATTAGAATTTGTGATTTATTTTTCATTTTTTATAACGCTGTTCAAAAATTTTTTTTTTGGCGTAGACTCAATTTCAGCCGCCATTTTTTATAAAAACACTTGAATAATTGATTATAATCTGATTATTTATCACTAAGGATGACATCAAACATTTTAATATTGATGGTCACAAAAGGTAATGTAAAAAAAGACGAAAAAAAAATTGTTTAAAATCACATTTTGATGATTTTTGAAAATTTCAAAATTCATGAGTTATACCTTAAAAAATGCTTATATCAGGCTAAATTTTTTAGAGGGCTCTTAAAACATGTTAAACTATGTTTTTTTTTATACTGCAAAATGCTCATTTGTGCTGTTACGCAAGAAGAAAAAACATTTTTCATTATACACATTCAAAATTGAAAAGCCGCCATATTGAGCCCAATTGTATCTCAAAACGTGAACACGAAAACATAACGCTATTTTGATACAAAATTGTAACTTAACGCATTATTGGAACGCAAAGTTTATTTAAATTGTGTTACACTGAATTCGTCAGGGGTGTGGTTCTTCAATTTTCGATATATTTGCGCGGTTACAGTGAACGCCCAAGCATATGTAGAAAATGAATTTCTTTATTGTTTCAAAAATTACGAGAATCCAGTCAAATAGTGATGAAAAAATCAAGTGCTATAGCAAAGTTGCGGCCGACGATCATATTCAGTTTCTTTCTTCAAGAGCATCCATCGTCTCCAAACTGATTGTCTCGTACGATTCAATTTTTTCGACGCAATCGAGTACTTTTTATCCCTTCTATTGGACCCACTGGCATCATTGGCTTCACTGCCTGCCATGAGTTTTATTATATAGGCGTCTTCTTCCAGGGTGTAGCGACCCTCCTTATAAGTGCTCCATAAATTCCTAAATCTATGATAAACACTGTACAAAGTTCGATTTGGCAGGCCTTGTGCCAAAAATTGAACAAATTTAACGCGATTCTTGATTGACTGAAGATAGTAGAAACCTTTGTGCTTTATTTGAACAAATGGATAACGAACTTTTTTGTCCCAGTGATGAATCTGAAAAAAATATAAAATTCAATATTTTTATGTAATTGTTTAAACAAATTTTATCTTAATATTTTAGTGATAAAAAATATACTCGCGCTATACTTATTTAAAAAATAAGTAAATAAATGAAATAATTTTTTTGACCGCTTAGAGCAAAATAGAAATAATAAAACATTCATACCTCACAAAATTTCTGCCAGTTATCGTGAATTATTTCATCTTCTTCTTCGGAAAAGGGTCCGTTTTTGAGGTTAGCATAACCACGAAATTGTTTGCGCTGTTCCTTAGTTAAAGCGATTGTCCCGGCGTATGTTTCGATTTGATGCTGCGGTGGAACTTCGTGCAATAGCTCGATCTCCATTTTTGCGAGTTTCTGTAACAAAAATAATTCCTCAAACGAATAAAATAAAGAAACAATGATTCTAAAAAATTTTCAAGCTACTAAACTCACCAATATTTGCTCCAATGACAGAATTTTATCTCGTTTCTTTGTTTTGGGTGAATCGTCGTTATTTTCTTCCTTCAAACTCGCCACAATTCTCTCGGCCTTGCTCTCCGGACTCTCGACGATTAATCTAGGCCCATCAGGATTTTTTTTGCGGCCCCGCCGCCCCTGGATACAAGCAGTGTAATTCAGCGTGAGTGTTTCGACAGGAGGATTCGATCGATTACAGGAAATCTCCTCTGAAGCATCGGCAAACTCCAGTGAATCAGTTGCCGGTTTTTCCGGAGCTGTACGATCGTCCAAAATCTCCACAGTTTTTCCAAGCTTGATCTTCGATGCTTGCATATCTTTTCTCGAAGTTTTTTCCGTATTTTTCAGTTCTTTTCGGACTTTTTTTTCCGCTTTTTTCATCATCCGTGATGTCTCTGCATCCTTTAGAGCTTCTAAGACCTTCCAAGATGGTTTTTTAATCCGTTTTTGATGTTCTATAACATCTGTTGACGTGTTTTCAGGTGTTTTTGCTCGTTCTACAACTTTTATAGATCCTTTTGCCGATTTTCTTGATGATTTCACAGCCTGCGGAGTTTCTCTAGTCCACTGTGAAGGCTCTAAGGCCTCTATTGGTGATTCAGGTCGCTCTTGTTTCATTACAACTTCAAATTCATCCACGATTGTTATCTCAGGACTTTCCAGGCAAGATTCCGATGATTTATCCGAAAAATTTCGACATGGCAAAGCAGATTCGTCGATTGAATTATGCAAAATAGATTGATTCTTGGATTTCAATCGTTCCGGTGACTTATTACCTGAATGATTGAGTTTTTGACGTTTGGCCGGCGGGCTAGTATCGTTATTTCCATTTTCTCCAAGTTTTTCACGATTTTTTGACACATAATTCACTGAAATAAGGAGAAAAAAATGCAATTTTATGGCCACAAAACAAGTGAATGATTTTGAAACATTTTTCATAAGAAAAAATGGTATTAAAGTTTCTTTTAATTCCCTAATTAATTCATTTCATACTGTTTTACCTTGGTTTTTTGATGATTTTCCATCCTTCAAACTTCCAGATTTCAGGTTAGCCGCAAAATCATCTTTGTTTGTATCATCGGTTCTCGTGGGGTGAAAATTCTCAGGAATGAACCGAAACACATATGAATTAGTTCCTCCCCACGATTTTAAAGCTACTGCAGGATCCACAAATTCTTTTAAGCCAGATTTTTTGATTTGTTTAAATCTTGGCAACACACTCTCCGGTAGCCAGTCTTTTATGATTTTTAACGTAGGAAACAAGAGGAATGAGGCTTCCAGAACTAAAATATAGTTGATAAAGTTTGGGTAGAAGACAGTACAGGCGTTGATGAGTAATTTCGTTAAGTCCATGTCGATATTTGGCAGCCCAGCACCGCTCATGTCGAGAAGCAGCGAGATTTTGTCCCCGTTGCTTTGTCTAAAATGTTGAAAGCCTTTTTATCAAATGTTTTGAGGTATATTAATCATTTTTACGGATTCTACCAACCTTTCCAGTCTCTCGAGCCAATAAACTAGGCATCGCTGCATATCTGTCGTATTTCTAACTGCTTTCCGGTGCATTTTGTAAGTGACAATAAACAACGCCTTCCCATCACGGTCCTTCCCATATGAAAAACACGATCCATCCTCTAGATACTCACGATTCACGTTGGTCTCGTGGACTTCTGGAATTTTTGACGGTCAGTTTTAAGATTGATTAATTGAATTAATTAGTTGGATATCTTACCGTTCACGCCGAATTTTTTTCGCCATTCGCACGTCCACCAGAGCATTTCCACTGCTGCGGAAATGTCGAATTCATTGTGTTCGAGAAAACGCTGAAGCCAGCAGTCTTGTGTTTTTACACGCACCACATCATTCGGATGAATCCTGGCTGAGATAAATGATTTTATGAGTAAAAAATACGCAAATTCGGTCAAAATCAACTTACCTGCCTCGAGTGATCCGTTAGCTTTCATTCTCTTTAAGAATTTTTTTCGCACTTTTGCAATTTTTTGGGACTCCATTGTCAGTTAGAGACTGTGTACAATATTTCATGATATCAAATACACTTTCAAGTGATTTTCCATCAAGCTGCACAGTAAACTGCAGTGCACATGGATTTTAGAACAGCTGATTTGAGGAATGTTATACCCCTCTATATCATGATGGCGCGAAATTTATTTGGGGGGGAGAGAGAAAAAAAAAACGTTCATCAACCGTAAACGTCTTGTATATCCGTCGCCATGTTTCGTTTACGATAAAAGTCGATAAAACAGATATTCCGAATATTTTTCTGAGAAATTTTTTTTGACATTCGTTGTCAATTGTCACCAAAGTATAGGAGTTCTATACTCTTTTATTGTCAAATTTATTATTCGAGAGAAAATTCATAATCGAAAATTCGTAATCTGCGTTCAAGGTATTTTTGCGAATGCTAAAATATTGAAATAAAGTATAGGCTAATTTTGCATTCATCAATCATCATCAAGTTCGAGAAACACAAAATCTTAGTAAGAATCCGTAAGACCAGTAAGGCAACCTAAGTAGCAGTTCTACCCGGAAAAACTTACCCTACTAAGTCACGAAAAAACCGCCGAATATAGACGTTTGATCATGAAGGATAAATTCGTTGCCGGCTGCAATCACACTAATAAAAATTACTTTTTTTTTCGTTGAAAATTGAAGAATGGGACTTGTTAAAGGTTAATAATAATACAACAACCATTATGTTCTATGGTTAATACTAAAAATTGCCTTTTAAACTGGCTAATGGAAATACAACTATTGAAATCTTGACGCAACCGCATTGAGCACGCAGCCATTTTGTTAAGGTTATAAGTTATAACTATAATAGGTATAGTCTTACGGATTCTTA
The DNA here is from genome assembly GCA_002156465.1 of Macrocentrus cingulum. Lineage (NCBI taxonomy): Eukaryota > Metazoa > Arthropoda > Insecta > Hymenoptera > Braconidae > Macrocentrus > Macrocentrus cingulum. Next base: position 29,163 of record MVJL01000375.1, on the reverse strand, counting down.
CTAATAGATTTTTGTTTCTCGAACGTGATATGATTGGAAATGAAAAAAAAAGCAAGTTTCATGCTTATTTTAATTATATTTTCAACAATCAATGAATATTGTGTTACTTTTACTTAAACTTTAGAATTTTATTAACGTACATTTAACAAAATAAATATCATAAATTTATTAAGTTCGGTAGTTTATCACAATACAGTGTCGGCAAGACATTTGCTGGATTCATCGACATTTGTCATCGTATATCAATAATTTTACATCTCGATCCGAATCTTAAAAAACATCGAGACGTTTCGCACTCTAATCTTGATGGCACATAGCTTTAACGGTCACTGATTTGCACAGTGATAACCTCCAGAATCCCATCGCCTCATGAATAATTCTCGCTGCAAACATTTCCTAAAGGTGATAACCATGCCAATTCTACTATTTTTAGCGTAAAAGTAATTTAAAACTTGACTTGAAGTATCGAAATCTTAAGGTCACAATCGTCTACTCATTCATCCGACAACTAAAGCGCACTTTTTACAGCATACAATCCATTAATGCATCGGAAGGTGAACTCCTCGTCAATATAAAGGCTCAACCAAGCCCAGAATATTCAACTGCACTCGAAGACATGGTGAAAAATGTTGCTCATCGCCTTGGTGCTCCTGATAATCTCGTGTGTCGTCTATCTGAATAACTGTCGGAAGCCTCGGAAATTTCCACCAGGTCTGTCTATAATCGAAAAACCTACAGATTTAAAACCGTTTATCGACAATTCTTTAATTTTTTTTCAGGCCCAAGGTGGCTGCCATTTGTGGGTTCATTTCTGACGCTGTGCCGACTGAAAAAACAATGCGGATACTTGCACTTGGCCCTGGAACATCTCTCGAACACGTATGGGCCAGTGATGGGCCTGAAACTCGGCCAGCAAAAGTTTGTCGTCCTCTCTGGCCGTCAGCTGATCAAATCCGCGCTGATGAAGCAGCAATTCAACGGAAGACCCGACGGATTCTTCTTCAGAGTTCGAGCATTTGGCAAAAGACGTGGTCTTCTCTTTACCGATGGCCCCTCGTGGTCACAAACGAAACGTCTAACCGCCAAATACCTATCTACGCTGGGTTTTGGCCATGAAACTATGGACAACTACTTGAAACACGAGGCCACTATGCTCGTGGCACATTTTCGGGCAGTCGAAAATGAAAATCCCGTCGTATTGCACCATGCCCTTGATGTGGCCGTTCTCAACACCCTCTGGACCATCGTAGCGGGTTATAGATTCTCCTATGACGATTCCAGGCTCCATCGTGTCCTTTGCATCGTTCACAAGGCCTTTAGGTAAGTCAAAATGTCAGTAAAAGTAAATTTATATCATAGATTTTCAATGAAATGTCATTTTTTAGTAATAACTACACTTTTTACATTCAACGATAATTATATCGAAATAAGATCATATATCGATCAAAAATACAATTTAAAGTGAAAAAAATTTCATATAAAAAAATAATTATTTTTATGCAACGAGGAATTAAAATATAGGAGAAAGTTAAACACGATGAAGCCCAAGGGGCAGAATGGACTCCTCTATTTCTTTTCTCCATTTTGTAGCAGGCTCTTACTTTGATTTTTCATACTTTTAGTTGTTAAACATCATTTTCATCAAGTTTTTATTAATAATTTCAAGAAATCATGTATATACAGTTTTATTAAAAGATGACATTATCATTTAGTGAAATATGCGTCAGTAAATATTGATATTTTTCTATGTATAAAAATCAGTTGTCACAGAAATTAGTTGGAATACTTATATTTAATTCAAACGTTCATTAACTCGTGCATTTAGTCAATTACCACAAAAAGCATAAATTGATGTGTAAATTTTTAGTGAGAAAATTCAGTAAACTATGAGGAAAAAGTAATAATTATATATACCATTCTCGAATAATAAGTCAAGAAAAAAAGGCAATTATCCGTAATAAGAGTGAATTTAAGCAAAAATCGAGTGATTTAATTAAAGTAGAGTTAGTAAAAATAACAGAAATAACACTGACTAGAGCGACTCGATACAATTCATCTGGCAAAAGGAGTACAGTACAGATTTCATAGGCCCAGCCTCTAGTGCTCTGTTTGGCCACTAGGGAGCTTGAGCAGTACTAGGAACCTCGTTACATTGCCCCCCACTTGGCATTGACCTGTGCTCTCCAAAAGTGCACATATGTGTCAAAGCGATCTTGTCGGATTGTCCAAACGAAAGTTGCAAAGTTCCTCTCTGCTCCTTGTCCAGTGGTATAAGTAGCGGAGGCAGAGAGAGAGAGAGAGAGTGACGTCTAAAGAGAGTCGGAGATGTGAATGCAAAATACTGTTTTATATATAGTGCAATGAAGTGCTTAAACAGAAAAAATTCAAATGAAATTGTCAAACGTTGAGCTGCTCTGCGAACCAAGGCCAAGTAAACTTTAATTATTCCATGTAGTAAATGCCAGTATCATCATCCAGGGTAGAAAGGAATTTTTTAGGTTAAGGTGTGGCACTGATTGTCGAAGGGAAAATCATATGTGAGCACAGCATTGACACAAAACCATAGTACACAACATATATTATTCTAAGATAAGTACTCTTTGGCAGCGACTATAACCAAAGTTTTACCACTGTGTGTTGTTCTCCATTGTGATCCATTCCGCTTGGGAGTTTGGTTCTCTCGAATAAGCAGGCAGCGAGGAATGGACTGTTGGTTGGAGAGGGATAGTTGAGAGTATATTCGATAATTGCATAGAAATTTTAGCTCCTTGTTCCTCCAACTCGTCATACGAGTGAATACTCGTTCGCTGGATGTGCATGGCGCACTTGGAATTCAGTTGCGCACAGATTATGTCTAGTTGGTGTGAGATGGACATCGGATTCGTCAGCTGACCGAACAGTCCCTTCATCGTAGTGATGTAGGTGTTGATAGACTCTTCTTCACCTTGCGTGCGTGATCGAATTGTGAACCATTGATAGTGATTTTCCACTCCAGAGTTGTAGCGCCGGTTGAATGCCGCGGTAAAATCGCCATAGGTGGCAATCTCGCGGCGGTGAGCTCTCCACCAGTCGGTAGCGTCGCCTAGCAGTATGCTGGACATCGAGTGAAATAGTTCCCTCTCCGAGATTCCAAAGGTCATGCAGGCCTCGTAGATTTTGTGGAGGAATTTTACAGGGTCGTCGTCATCACCGTGAAACTGAACTTGGCATTGTCGTAGATAGCGACACACTTCGTACAGTCGATCACCATCAGTCCTTGGGTTTGTGTCGACAGTAGACATTGCAAATGGATCGACTACTTGAGCAGGTGCTATGCGTTGCAGGTACTCACCATCGTGCTGTAGCATCGACCTTCTCGTATTTTTTTGTTGGTTAAACTCATCCTCCTGGTTCTCTCGCTCTGCAGTGTGACTATAGTCATCTGCGTCATAAATTTTGTTGTTTGCCCGACATTCTGCGCCTGCAAAAGTGATCGGAGCTAAAGAATTGTCATTGATGATATCCCACGGAGCAGCAGTTAAGCCAAATACACGACGAAGTTCGTAATTTACAACTCGGTTAATAACTTCTTGATAATTTCCTCGCGGATTCACTCCCCAAGAGTCTACGAGAGTAATGATTTCTACCATTGTCAGCTCAGAGAAATACTTTCTTGTGTCTCGAATAAGGACATTCTTTCTCTCGGTTATTGTCCTGTCTCTGTTTCCCTGCCGTTGAGCCAAGCGTTTGTGTATTTGGCGATTAGGTGTCGTCCAGCCATCCACCGTGTTTTGTTTATTTAACCCCACTTCGGCTACAGTCTCGATATTCTTGGAAACGTCTTCTACAGCTTGCGTTTCGGCAGTGTTGAAGTTGTTAGGTGTATTCGCGTTCGATGTAGGCATATTTGGATGAGCAAACACCTCGACAGCACGCTGACGCAATGCTAATGAAAGAAAAATGTGTTATTGTTCAGACTAACACCAAAGTCTACGGGATGGCGATGGATTAAATTTTTTTTGAGGGGCAGAAAGCAGGTTTTCGACCTCTAACCTTTCAAAACGCTTCAAGTTTCCACCACTTAGATTCTCGAGGCGATTTCCAGCTTTATACAGTACCTGATTCGATTCAGTCCTTGGAGTATGGAATGGTTCTTTAGCGGAAGATGATCAACGCTAAAGAACTCCGCCACAGAATCAATAGACCAGTGAGTTACTAGGAGGACCTTCTTGGTAGGATTTTACAGAGCAACTGGTCTCTGCCCTTGGCAGCTTACCGCGCTTGGACCCAGCCGGTGGACTGTAGTGCTCTGTTTGGCCACTAGGCAGCTCGCCAGTAGCGCAGATGAGTTTCGGCGCGAGGGGCTGCATTTCCATGGTGCAATTTTACAGTTAGCGGCAAATTTATTGCACGACGCCAGTGCTATATGTTACATATAAAAATTTTTTAGCCGTTATTCTGAAACCTAACTGCACAGTGGCGATCATACGAACTAGGTGTATAGACGGAGCACAATAATAAATATGATCACCACTGGCCAGTAGTAAATTTACCGCCATTTGTAAAATACTGCACCATGGAAATCCAGCTATAGGGACTTGATGAACTAAGGATTTTAACACCTCATTCTCGGAATTTCACGGTCATTGATGATAGATCAACTATTGGTCATTTGGAATTATTAATTGGTCAGCTCTAGGTAATTAAAAAAAAATTATTTGACATTTTCAAGGTCATTAGTAAATATAGTAGCACAATGTAGTCTTATAATGATTTTGAGACATTAATTGTTTCAGAATCAACTATAGGGCTGACCAATTGGTGAGTAAACACCAATCATTTTTAATTAATGGCCAATTAATTGGTCTACCAATGATCGTGAAATTCTCAGAATAGATTGAGATGGCCCACCAGGGACTTTTTTTTATAAATTAATGTAATATTAGTTACTGCGCCTTCTCCCATTTTTTGTTGTTGTTTTTTTTTCATTTCAAAAACCGTTAATCCGGATTTGTTGTTTTTTTTTTTTTTTTAAATGGACGTGTGATGAATTGTACTAAGGCGAAGCAGTAAGTTTTACGGTGTTAGCACAGTAAATTTTACCACGGGGAGTTAGTAAAATTTACCGAGTTGGCTTCAATGTGGATGGTATCCAGAGAGCAAGAAAGCGAGGAGTTCAATTGAAATTATAGGGCCGGCTAAATTCATTTTTCAAGGGAATTTTTTTCTTTTCTTATTGTCAAATCAATTGTTGACTATCAATTGATAGAATTTTACTGAAAAACACTATACCTAACAACCGTCTGAAATTTTTTTTTCAGTATGTATTAAAAAAAAATTAAATTGAATGGCAACGGAAGTATTTGAGCTCCTTGTGTTGGACTCTGTTACTTCCTCCTCGCTCTCCTGATCGCCGGATAGCATTTCTGAGAGTTTGAAATCAACTTGGCTTATTATACCAAACCGTATAGTAAAATTTACCATCAATACCGTGTAGCTAATATAATGGTACTACGCAGTGCAGTGTAGTAGCTTGTATCCTTGTCGATTCAACATGCAATATGATGAGTCAAAGTGTATATAGCTATGCGTAGTTTTATATTTTAGCTTTCGAGTTAGAAATCGATGTTTTATTAATTTATATAGTACGTGTCTCAGTCGCTGGTGTTTAACAAAATTAGTTTATTTATGATATCATATATCTTTACGACGATAACAATTTTTATTACATTTCCTATGTAGATAAATTAATGTAATTTATCGATTAATAACAATATTTATTCATATAAATTATAATTCACGAATATTAATCAAAATAGTACATTGTTCACCTAGGGAGGAAAAGAGGTCATTTCGACCCTGAATAGTTTACGGCAGGAATGCACGGTTAAAATAACCTCTTTTGCATCCCGAGGTAAACATACTATTTTTCGTCGTAGCGGGAGAAAATAGGGTTTTTGCTCCCTCCTTTTCGGAAGTAATTTTGCTCCCGGAAAAGAGGGAGCAAAACCTGAGGTAAACATACTATTTTTCGTCGTAGCGGGAGAAAATAGGGTTTTTGCTCCCTCCTTTTCGGAAGTAATTTTGCTCCCGGAAAAGAGGGAGCAAAACCCCCATTTACTCCCGCTATGATGAAATAGTACATTGTTCACCTAGGGAGGAAAAGAGGTCATTTCGACCTTGGATAGTTTACCGCCGGAGGCGAGGGCAGGAATTCACGGTCAAAATAACCTCTTTTGCATCCTGAGGTAAAAATACTATTTTTCGTTGTAGCGGGATATAGTTTACCGCCGGAGGCGAGGGCAGGAATTCACGGTCAAAATAACCTCTTTTGCATCCTGAGGTAAAAATACTATTTTTCGTTGTAGCGGGAGAAAATAGGCAATTTTGCTCCCGGAAAAGAGGGAGCAAAAACTCGTTTTTCTCCCGCTATGATGAAAAAATGTTTTTCTCCAGGTCTAGCGACGCACTAGGTGGAATTTTATCGCTACTACCTTTTCTTCGCTACATAGCTCCCGAGTTATCAGGTTACCGAAATTTAATGTCGATCTTGCATGAGTTATGGGGCTTTATAGAGAGCGAGATCGACAGTCACCTGGAGACATTTCACCCTGAAATGCAGCCCAGAAGCCTGATTGACGCATTCCTCGTGGAAATGGCATCGCCCAACGTCCCCTGCGATCGTGAGAACTTTCAATTATGCCTGTCACTGTCTGCGAGTACCTGGAAGCTTTTTCAGGTGAGGATCTAGTGATTCTGTGCCTGGATTTATTCATGGCAGGACTAAAAACCACGGCAGATTCGCTTACGGCCATATTCGCCTTACTACTCCATAACTTGGACTGGATGGACGCGTTAGCGAGCGACCTAGACCGCGTCGTAGGGCCGGGAAAGGTGCCAGGCCTCGAGCACATGCCACAACTGCCTCGCGTCGAGGCTTTTATCGCCGAGGTGATGCAATTATTCCCCTGTAAACCATCCGTCAACCGTTTTACCAGCTTTTTTTCATCTAGGCGCACCGGGTCCTCGTTCTCACGCCACTCGGAGTTCCTCACAGGGCCGTAGAAGACGTGTGCTTGCGGGGTTTTCTCATCCCCAAGGTAATTTACACAAAATTAGTTTAAAGTGCTTTTGCATTATAATAAAATATGCTTTTATACCGATCAATCATGATAATTAAACACTTCTTGGACATCAATATTCGTTAAAATTGATTAATAACGATTAGTATCGATTAACATTGATGAATAGTGATCAACAATGACAAATAACGATTCATTAGTAGTAAATAAAGATAGTTATTGACTTTTATTGCTAATGAAAAAATTTCATGAATTTTAAAAAACTGATTAACAGCAATTAACAGTGATTAATGGTGATTAATAATGATCAAGTGAGTTTAATATCAGTGTTTCGTAATTATAAACAATAATTGATGATAGTTTACCAGTGATTAATGATGATTAACAGTGATTAATAGTGATTAATAATGATCAAGTGAGTTTAATATCAGTGTTTCGTAATTATAAACAATAATTGATGATAGTTTACCAGTGATTAATGATGATTAATAGTGATTAATGGTGATTAATGGTGATTAAATGATTGATTAATAATTTAAAAAGATAGAAATTGATAGTTTTAACTAATTAATACTGGTTTATAATTTAATATGTTGAATATTGCGATGTTTATGGATTTTTATATGACATGGGGAAATAATGCTTTGGATATACTTGGAAAAAAATTTTTTTTCTTCCAGGATACAGTGGTAATTTTTAATCTTCACAGTGTAAATATTGATGAATTTTGCTGGGACATGCCGAAAGAATTTCGTCCAGAGCGTTTTATCGATGATAACGGCCTTTTTTGCCGTAGAAATGATCTCATTACGTTTGGATTAGGTCAGTAATAATCTCAAATATGTATGGTGATGATTGTATAGGTTTTTTTTTAGTGTATTTGGGACTTAATTGCAGGTAAACGCAGATGTATTGGCGAAAATCTTGCTAAGCAAACTCTGTTTTTATTCTTTACACATATTATACATAACTTCAATCTCCAAGTGCCACCGGGTCAGAGTCTGCCACGGTTAGATGGGATCGATGGCTTCACGGTGTCTCCTCAGCCGTATCGAATATTCTTGACACCAAGGAAGCATTGACACTTATTCTAATATTACTATAAAAGCATCATTCAAAATTTGCTGTATATATTTGAAATAAATTATGTACATTATTCAAAAAAATTAAAATAATAAAAACGTCTATTAGTATTTTTAAATTATATTATATACTGAAACACCGCGGATTAATTTTATTTATTTTTCTGGTCAAAATGTATTATTATTACATAATAAATCGCATCTTTAAAGTCTAAAAAGTGTATAGAAAAATTTTCTTGCTGTTTTAAATCATAATATCTTCAAAACTATTGAAGATACGAAATATTCTCAAGAGACTATTTTTGTAGGAAATTTTATTAACTACAAAAAAGGTTTCTTGCAAAATTTGTCTAACTTGCATCCTTATCAAGATATCAGTAAGTAAAAAAATCTGAATTTTTTAACAATACGCTCTTTTGGTTTTAGTGTGATCAGTTGTGAAAATTTTGTTAGGCAGCCCTAAAAGAATGCTCGAGTGATGTCCTACGGTCAACGAGAAGCAGCCGATACGGTTTGGGAGAGATGGAGATACCTTCAATAGGTTCAGTGTCCAGAGGAAGGTCTTGAGCGACCGGAAGAAGCTGATATCGCTTTATGATACCAGCGAAGAATAAAAAAACGGCTTGTCGGGCGACAGCCTCACCGGGACAACGTCGGTGACCTGAAATAAATATACCATCAACGATCAACTTCTATTGAGATAACTCGGAGAACTCCGATGAGAATGTCTGCACTGACCGGTGCCGAAGAACATGAGCCGCTTGTCGGCCACGAAAACGCCCTCGTCGATAAATCGTTCAGGTCGGAATGACTGAGGATACTCGTAGTTCTTGGGATCCGAGTGGATGCTGTAGACATTCATGACAAGCGCGGTGTCCTTCGGTATTCTGTAGCCATCCAGGCTCGTTTCCACCAGTGCTCGGCGTGGTCCGATGATCGGGGCAACAAATCGCAGCCTCTGGGACTCCATGATGACGGCTTCGGTGTATGGCAGTCTAAAATCACGACCAACATTTGTTGGTTGAAGTTTATAGCGAGTTGGAAGTGACTCATTCTACCTGGCGTGAGAATTAATCGTCGCGACTTACCTGGCTCTGTCTTCCGAACTGGGAAGGTCCTTATCGCCCACTACCCGGTCCAATTCCGCATGAACCTTCGCCTGAACGTCCGGATGGACCGCCATGTGCAGAAAGAGAAAGTCCAACGTGATTGCCGTTGTCTCGGTGGTAGGAAGGAAAACATCCAGAAGTATCGCAAACAAGTGATCATCTGAAAAAGGGAGCATTTTGTATGTGAACTTTTCGTTGTTCCGGGTCTAGCTTACCGGTGTAGCCTGCTTGAGGGCCTTTTCCCTCGTACATTTCCGTCAGGAACATGTCAATGAGGTCTGCCTGACTGCCTGGAATGTATTTTTCCTTGTGATTCTCTATCGTCGACTGGAGCAGGCTCTTGAGCTCTCTGTTCACCATCACCAGCACCTCGTAGCCAGATCTTCTTGGTGCCAGGTGTCGTAGCCACGGAAAGAACGACAGAGTTCCCCCGGCCAAGTCGAAAGCTTTCATTCGTCGCTCCAGCAACGCGAGGAAGGACTCCAGTCTATCCAGAATAATCCGATCGCGCGGTTAATGCAAGACGTAAAAAAGTACTTTTAGGTACATTTCAGATGAAAATAGACTTACTGAAGGACTCGATCGATTCTCGTCCCCGTCACGACGCTCCAAACGATGTTGATGATCGCTGGCCCAAGCAGAGATCGAATCTGCAATGGGCCCTTTGAGTATGACAACTTCTCCAAGACCACTTTCAACTCGTCGGTGATCTTGTTCGACATCTGGTCACGCCCGAAGCCGAGTTGTCGCAGCGATCGCACGAACCAAGGCCGCATTTCCCGCCACTCTGCACCTTCCGACATTCCGACACCTTTTTAGAAGGTAAAACCCAAAAGTATAATATTTTTTACAAATGTTCTAATATGTTTATACAGAATTTTTTTTTTTTTTTCAGGAAATAATATGGATTATCAAGCTACGAACCTTTCTTCAGGCCCATGTTGCGCATTTTGAGCAGCTCCGTCCACGGCCGTGCATCGAAGGCTTCGTTTTTTAGGACACTCTCGATCGCCTCGAAACCACAGACTATCAGCAAGGGCATACTTCCTAAGTAGAGCTTTATTACATTGCTCTTGTAAATCTTTGAAAGCTCCACGTAAGCCTTGTACTGCGCGCCATGCTTCTTCGTCAGCTGCTTTACTACTCGCATGTTGCCAACTATTGGCCAAGGGAAGGGGCCTATAAAATTGCCAAAATCTTCAATTTCACGGAGAATTTTGAATGACACTTTTAAGCGAAGCATGGATGTTTGATAAAAAAAGTATATAAATATTATCTGACATACCGGGCGGAGTATTTCGTAATTTTCCTCGATATTTTGTGATAAGAATGATAAGAACACTCGTTATTATAACACAGAAAATAATAATGAACATGGTGAACACTTGAAATTAAATTGTCTTTAAAAACACAGAGGATACTTTAGCAATGATAAAATTGAACAGAGTTCTCGATCACGAGCAACTGCGATGGATTGACTGATGCCGCTGGCAATTCAGGCTTATGACTTTCCTCGTTTCAAATGAAACAATGAGAAATAAAAACAGCTGACATCATACACGCGACGCACTTTCCTGGTAGATTATTAAAGTTGCACGCAGTTCTCAAGTTCAATTTGTTGATATAAAAATATTCTGTTATGTATAGACACATAAATTGAAAAATATAAGCTGAATAATGTCGGATAAAATTAATAAATGTGACAAATTTAAAAAGAGTGCGATCAATTTCAAAATAAAATACATGAACAAAAATTATCTGATCGAATATAAGCATTTATATATGTACTTACAATCATACCTAAACGTATGAATAGCAAAATTTTTGTAAAAAATGAAAATAAATCATTGATCATTGGCAGAAAAAAGTAGAATACTGACGAAATCTATTTATTAAAAAAACTTCCGCACAACGAGAACTATAACATCATGCGAAAAATCTTCATAGAAAATTTCACTAAGCACTTGGTGTCTATTTCCGCCATTTCCCATCGACTAAATTGAGAAATCATTGTTAGCGGGCGTTTAACTTGACTTTGTATGGCTTCGGAGAGATAGTAAGCCCAGGAAGTGGCTCAATATCCGAAAAATCACAGCCTGGAGCTGGAACTATTTGAAATCGCTTCATAATCCCAGCAAACAACAAGAAAACTGCGGATTTGGCAACAGCCTCACCCGGACATCGACGATGACCTGAAACCCAACAGCAATGTCTTTTAAACAGCGAAAAAAAAATCCAAAAATTGACCCTTACCTCCGCCAAAGAACGTGAGCTTTTTATCCGGCACGAAAGCGCCGTTTTCGATGAACCTCTCGGGCCTGAACTCGTGTGGATCTTCAAAATTTTTCGGATCCATGTGAATACTGTATACATTCATAAGAACATATGAGTTTTTAGGTATTTTATAACCCTCCAAAGTGGTTTCATCCACTGTCCGACGTGGTCCGATCACTGGAACAACCATTCGAAGCCGCTGCGACTCCGTAATCACTGCGTCAGTGTACGGAAGCCTAAAACATATCAAAATTATACTTAAAAATCACCGACAAATCAATCTTCATAGTCACATTACAATTTCCCAATCCAAATTTTAAATCCCGCTCATTCTCACGTCACAAAAAACTACCTTACTCGATCCGCCACATCGGGAAGTCGATCGGGCCCGAGAACTGCATCCAGTTCCGCATGTAACTTCGCCTGGACCTCGGGGAAGATGGTCATGTACAAAAAAAGGAAGTCCAACGTGATGGCGGACGTGTGCATGCCGGCAATGAAAATGTCAATCAGAATCATGAGCAGCTGGTCCTCTAAAAACAACCAAAAACCATAAAAACTTCAATGAGTGAGTGAGTCTCATGAAATCTATTACTATCTATGTCGGCGTCACTAAAAAAATCCACACGAGGGTATCGCAGGGTAACATAAGCTGCCCAGACCGACATAAAGTGATAGATTTCACAGAAAATTCCCATTTGCATGCCTTAAAACCCATTTAAACCTGTAAAACCAGCTTTGGGACCCTTTCCGTGATACATTTCCGCCAAGAACATGTCAATGAGATCCATTTCGCGACCCTGGATGTAATCTTGCTTATGTTGGTGAATAATTTCCGTAAGGAACGTCTTTAACTCAGCATTTAACCTCACGAGAACATTATAACCCGAGCTTTCAGGCATGACATAGCGAATCCACGGAAACAGTGACAGCACGCCGCCCGCCATGTCAAAAGCAGCGGCCCGGCGGGTCATGAGGTTGCGAAAATACTGTAATCTGCAAGAAAAAAACAAAAAAATTCATTAATATCGTCAAAAAAACATTTTCCAGACATTCTACGGTCAACTCACTGTGATTCTTTCTCGATTCTGCGGCCTGTAGTAATGCTCCAAATCACATTGATGACAGTTGGTGCGATTATTGGAGGCAAAACGACAACAGTGTCAGTCTGCAACTCCAGTTTGTCTAAAACTATCTTCAATTCGTCGGAAATCTTGCTGGACATGGTCTCACGACCAAATCCGAGGTTTCGAAGGCATCGAACAAGCCACGCGCGCATCTCTCGCCATTCCTCGCCGTCTGTCATGGTGATTCCTACGAATTGTCCGTGAAATTAGTGCGAAAAACAACACAAGCAGAGTCTAACCTTTTCTCAAGCCCATATTTCGGATTTTCATGAATTCATTCCACGGCCGAGCGTCGAAAATTTCGTCTCGAAGTACTTGGGATATGCCTTCGAACCCGTTAACAACAGTTATTGTTAAACGGCCAAGTTGGAGGGTGATCACGTTGCTCTTGTAGGTCCGGGCCAGCTCCACAAAGGCCTTGTGCTGCCCTCCGTGCTCTTGACTGAGCTTTTTTAGCTGTCGAAGGTTTCCCAACACTGGCCAGGGATATGGACCTGGTGATAGAGATGTCAAACGAGATTTTTAGCGTGTGCAACACTTCTTCAGGTTAGAATTCATGCGGAACATACCTGGTGCACGGTTTTTTCCTCGTCCCCGGTGGATTAGGATGTATAGGCCTACAATACAGGCCGTGATTGTGCAGAGGATGAGTGTAAGCATCGTTGGAATGGTTTGTTTGTAGCTCGGACGTTAGAAATCCGGCTCCTCTTGGAGTTTTTATGATTAATGTTCGGCTAGATTTGTGTAACAGTATGTTATAGCCTCCTAAGCCCCCTTGTGTCTTGTGTCTAGTTTTTAGAACGACTGCTCCCTCTTTTGTATCCATCCCTACTTATAACTGGGTCTTTATCGGGATCACCTCGATTTTGAATTTATGCTTTACAATTAGAAAGAGATATCCGCGAAACAATTATCAGTTTTACACACGGAAATCATTTGCATGACAATTTTCTTTAAGAACACATTCAAATTTAATTTGTCGATGTGTTCATTTGACTTTCATTTAAAAATATTTACATTTGAATACCATTTCAGGTTATGGTTATAGTGTTAAACGAAAAAAAAAAACAACTTTTTTTTACGCCAGAGAGTCTATTAATTAGAAGTTTTTTTTTATGAAAAACAAATTTTCTAATTGTAATGATTAGATATTCTTGAACAGGTTGTTGTAGACAGGATTTAACAGTGGATTGAACTTGCAATTGTTGATAACTCTGCATTTTTGAGGTTGTTAGTAAATTTATCGTTAATTTTTTTGATTTTCTCACATCTCCGATGATTTGACACATTTTAACTAATGTAGTTTTGCAAGTACTGTTGAGTATTTTGCAGAAAATAAACAATTTTTAGGCACTCAGTTCACATATTTTTGTTCCACGTCACAGATGTTGTTTATCAATTGACGACTCATCTTGTTTACCTTGAATCTTCTATACCGACTGGCGGACAACACACCATTTGTATAAAACAACAGTAGAGTGTTGTACACACATCGTTGTTTTTTATGATTTTTCTTGGTATTAAGTGCTGTTTCAGCGATTAGCCTTCTAATATTTTTTGAGAATACTTCTATTAAATTTTATTAACTATAAAACAAATATTTATACACCCTGAAAAACAGTATTTTCATTAGAAAAAAAAGTTTTCTTTACACCAAAAAGGTAGTTTCATATGCACCCCAACAACAACAAAAACTGACAAATCAGAGACGAGAAAATGAAGGTCGCCGTCGGTAAAAAAGATCACCAATAAGAAACCGACATAAAAGCGGTTAGAAAAATTTGAGATGTTGAGTCTAAATCCGTCATAAAGTCGATAAAATCTTGAAAAATTCATGAAATCATAGTAAAAAAACATTAAAATAGTGTTGGAATTTTTTAGAAAAATTTCTGGTCCGGCCGATAACGCGAGGCTTGAGACACAAACACACACACACACCAAACAGAGAGAGTCTAAACGAGATATTGCCTCCTCTCCAGCAGCCGCTGGCTCCGCACACATATCCCACACTGATCATCATTCATCAGTGACACGTTCAGTGCCCCAGCAGTCCTGCTCGCGACGAGGCGTCTGTGAGGCGTCGGTGTTCGCGCGTTGGCGTCATCCTGCATCGAAATTCCCAAAAATCACCAGACTTTTATAAACTAACCTCTCGAGTCTCTTGCGAGCCAAAGAAATGTGATAATCCGAGTGGCAGTCGTCGATGACGTCGGATTTTCGATCGGAAAAACGTGAGTTCGTTCCCCCTGGCTGGGGCCGTTCAACTTGGCTCCCCCCGACAGGAGCAACAAGTGCAGGAGTGTGCGTGACAGCCCTAGAATGCGCGAGAGGTCCTGAGCCTGGATTCAAGGTACGTATACACAAACGCTAGACGATATATTTCCCTCGCGAATCGCGGAGCGCAGCGTTTCTTTGTTTCGCGGACTAAAATCGCAAGTCTTTGTTCCAGGAAACCTGGAGATGCCCTCCAAGAAGCAATACAACCTTGTGCACAATGACGAGAATGACACGAGAATTCCGCTGCACAGCGACGAGGCCTTTCATCGCGGGATCGTCTTCCACGCGAAGGTACACACGTGCGAAATGGCCTGCATTTAGAAAATTTTGTGCTGTGATTTGTTGTGAGGCCGATTAAACAATGAGGCCGGCACTCACTGGAGATATTTCTGTAGCTTCATCGCGTGACGTCATACACACGTGTTTATTTCTGACCCTGTCGCACGCTTTTGTGTCGCGCAAAGTTTTTTCGCCGTTCCGAGCTTTATGAGACGCTTTTTTTTACAGTTCATTGGCTCACTGGAAGTCCCTCGGCCCACCAGCAGAGTCGAAATTGTGGCCGCGATGCGTCGGATTCGAGTGAGTTGAGCTATTTGAGCTAGAAGGAGATTTACGATGATTCATGACTCCTTTTTTCTTTTGCAGTACGAGTTCAAAGCCAAGGGGATCAAGAAGAAGAAAGTCACGCTGGAGGTCTCTGTTGATGGACTAAAAGTGACCTTGAGGAAAAAAAAGGTTTTAATAATATTTCATTTTTTTCGAGAAATCGTTGAATTTATCGATTTTTTTTTTTTTGGTTTAAAACGTTTTTATAACTCTTGAAATCATAGAGTGAAATTATTTTGAAGATATAAACCAACACCATTACAAACAAACAAAAAAAGGGCTGATTGTGAGTTAATAGTGTCTTAACACGCATTTTCAGAACAAACAGCAGTGGATCGACGAAAACAAGGCTTTCCAGATGCACTACCCCATCTACAGGTACATTATCCACCTATTAATCAGCTAATGATAATGAAAAAACCGGTGATAATGTTTCTTATCTCTGTTGATAGAATATTTTACGTCTCGCACGACAGCCACGATCTCAAAATCTTCAGCTACATCGCCCGTGATGGAAACAGCAATTCGTTCAAGTGTAGCGTGTTCAAGTCCAGCAAAAAGGTAAGATAAATAGTCGATTGTTCGACGAAGACAGCGCTGCTGACGTGTTTAACAACCCTATAAATAAATGGAGCGCCGCGTGGAGTCGGCGACGTTGCACAGGTCGGCGTGACGTTGCTCTCAGTACCACGACTATTCCAAAATGCAGTAAAAAATAGTTGCCGGGTTATTAATAAAACGCCATCGTGCTTTGTGAGTATTTTGATGGGCCGTATGACGCCGATGTATTGCGTTTTGTACTCGATTATCCCCGCGGACCAGGTGCTTGCCAAAACTAAAGGGGAAAACGTTGAAAATTCGTGTTGGAAACGCTCGTGGAGCCTGACAGACTCTGTCAGCCGACAGTTATTAATACAGAGCCGCCATCGCGAGGTTCCAGACGAGCTCTCAGTTGGCATTTACGTCTGCGACCGATCATTCATGCCTCGCGAGCGAGAATGATCAACAATCCGGGTAAACTCTCTATTTCCACGGATCCAGAGGTCAATGGTGGACAGAATCGAAGCCCTGCCACCCCCGAGCCCACCACACCGACCGGCAAACCTCGTAAAAAGCTTTCGTTCAAGGAACCCGAGTTTTTTGGATACTTGAAGATGCGCAAACCGCTTTTTCGATCGAAAAATCCACCTTGTCGAGAAGTTGTCGTTACCTCGGATCAAGGAGAACACCTCGAAGAGGTCCCGGAGGATTTTGAAGAACTTGAGGTACTCCGCGTTTCCCTTTAAGTGACGCTCGAAGATTATTTTTTATATTGAATTGAAACGAACGCCAGAATTCAGTGTCCGTGTGTTGTGACATAAAAATTTACTTATCATCCAAAAACTCGGAATAGTTGTGATAAAAATTTTAACTTGATTAATTTCATAAAAATTCCCATTTTCTTTTTTTTTTTTTGATTTAAAAAATAATAGTTTTCTAACGAGAAACTGTAATTTTTCAGAGCCAGGCCATGCGAGTAGTACGAACCGTAGGCCAGGCATTCGAAGTGTGCCATAAACTGAGTTTGACCGCGGGTCCAGAGCCCCGAGATACTGATTTGGATAAAGAGGATCACTTACCAAGCGACGAGCATCTCCTCCGTAGCGACGTCTACGATTCCGAGATACAAAACGATCGCCAGCCGCTAACACAAGCGCGAACACCATCTCCAAGCATGCACAAGGATCTGGCGCCCTCGACAGAGATCGAGGAGAGTCCAGAGGACACTCCAGTAATCGCCAGCCTCCGCCGGCCACCAAGTTCACCCATCAGACACTCACCCTCGGTAGGTACGAATGAAAAAAAACCTCGAAACCGTTTAATACCTTGTTTTTAGGGCACTCTTACATCCGACAATGATCCTCTAATGCTCAGTGCAACTGAGCTGTCCCTCAAACATGAGCTCCAGCTCCTCCGCGAGCGCTTGGACCAGCAGAGCCAGCAAACTCGTGCTGCGGTTGCCCACGCGAAGCTCCTGCAAGACCAACTCGCCGCTGAGACGGCTGCGAGGGTTGAAGCGCAGGTAAAACAATGTTTATACTTTTCAAAAACAAGGGTACAATAATGAAAAGTCAGTTGTTTTCATCGTTAAAAACCATTTTAAAAGTATTTACATAGCGTAAATTAACGATTTTAATCGTTCAAATACTTTCAGACTCGAACGCATCAACTCCTGCTTCAGAATAAAGAGTTACTGGAGCACATAGGAGCACTAGTAGGTCACCTGCGTGATCAGGAGCACTCAAGGACACTGCAAAATGTCGGGGGCTCTTCAGCCACCGTTCAAACGACCATTGATCCCCCGAACCTGGGCCAGGTAACGCTCTACCGGACTCGTCCCTGAGCTCAGCTGCATTTTCGTACTTTTTATACCCTGTGGTTTTGCCTTTTTTATTTGTTTCTTTATCTAACTATATCCCTGCGTTTTTTCTAATAAAAGGATTAATGATTCCTGAGTCATGTGTTAATGCTGTGGATCTGTGTGTTGGAATGATCGCGCGCTCTCAGGACACTCTCGTAATCCAATAACTGAGCGAAAAACCCCGCGATAATCGCGTTGTACACTCCGGCTTTCCGCAGCCCACGAGTCCCTGGGACCTGGAGGCCTACTATGCCGATGTGCCGCCCACGGATGGCGAACAATTGCGCTTTGAGACACAGCTCCTTGAACGCCTACGCAACGTCAGCCCCTACTCGCTGCCCTATTCGAGTCTTTTGCTACCGGTAAGTTATTTTTCAAAGTACATAATTGAAAAAAACAGAACAATTAATCCATTATTATTCGTCATTAAACATGATTAATGGTGATTAATCATGATTAACTGTGATTAATCATGATTAACTGCGATTAAATGTGATTCATAACTATTAATTCATCATTTTAAATAATTAAACGCAATTAATCATGATTAATAATTGTTATTTCACATGCGTAATGATAAATTATAGTTATATATTAAGAATTTTTAATAGTAATTAATTAATAATTGATTAGGACGAATTAAACGTATGATATAATTAATTATTTTGATAGTTTCGGGTTTTTTTTTGTATACAGTGAATGATTTAAATTTAATCAGTTCGATATTAACAAATGATTTATAACAATTAAATGCACAGCGTATTTTTGTTTGTTTATTTAAATAAGTAATTATGTATCTTATTTCCGGTTAGTTAATATTGGAATGATGATGCTTATTTATGTTGTTAAATAAAAAAAACTTACTTAATAAGATATTCTTATATATGTTAAGTTGCAAGCTACTTACTTTATTAGTTGATGCAATAATTATCCGTATGACATGTGGTATAACAATAGTTTAAAAACTAATGAGACGTGTGTAGACACGCACTCACATAATAGCTGCAATATAAATTTTCATGATTCGACTTATCAGTATAGTTTTATGTGATAATACTGTTTTTTTTTTTTCTTGGTATAATTGCATACAAAAATACACGTGCGTGTGGTTTGAAATGAAATTAACAATGCGATATATTGATATTATATTGAAAAAATGCTAAATTGCAAAAACGAAGAAAAAAAAAAAAAAAACAATCTGCATATCATGTAAAGAAAAATCACGTCTTTTGCGTTAATATGTCTAAATGGTTTAAATGAAAAATTACAAATTATTAAATTTCTTCAACTGTATTCAAAAATTTCTAACATTATTACATCGTTTTTTTTTTTTTTTTTTGTATAATTTGTTTAGTATAATTATGAAAAATAGTAATTTTATAAAATTTCGCAATGTGGCGCAAGATTAATGCAGATGTTTATTAATTTATTATTGAAACTCTCTGGCGGAATAGTTTGCAATCTGTTGAAGATTTTTTTTGTTAAATTGTCAAAAGGCAGAGAGAAAATCGCCAGAGACAAATAAAAAATTGTACAAATGTAAAAATTATACTTTTCTAAATACTACTATTGCCCTGGAGGCCTGTAGATCACAGCTCAAGTAATGAATTTTTCCAGAGCGCGGGAGGGGCGTCGCTGCGAGTGTCACAAGCGAGCAACTTGGCCGGACGCGGCCCAGACGCGCTGGCAGAACTTCAGGCCCTAATCAAGCCACTTCCAAGCACAGCACGGCCGTCAGAACTGCCCCGAGCGGGGCCACCGCCCTCTAGAACGACGAGTGCGAGGCTGCCAGCGCGCGCTGACCTGGCGGCCGAGCAGCGACGGACCTGGGCCCGTCACACCACCAAGTAGCACGCGGGCTGGTGATCGTAGCTTAGGTTAGCGTTAGGGAAATTAATTATAGGCTGTATGAGGGTGCGATCGATAGCCCGGGCTTCGCCACACCCGATCGTGGAGCCCGGGTGTGTCCGAGATTCGTGTGAATTGCGGATTAAATCAGGGATGCGAGTGATTTTGGGATGATTGTGAGTCACGCGACGTGATTTCTTTGAGTTTTCGATCATTTTTCGGGCTCTGGCGTGTGTCACGCACGTTTAATCATGGCTGAGGGTGTGGTAACCGGCTCTTGAGAGACTTTTCCGCGCCTGCAATGAGCTAGTGTCACTCTGGACTCTCGTGGCGATGCCTGGGATTCATGAGACAGTCGACGGCGACTACTCGGCTAGTGTAACGGCCATTCTTAGGCCTTCACGACGCTCCAAGCGAAGATTTCTTGTGGAAGATGGCTCAGATGGCGCCGGAAGTTGTCGACGACCCTCCGTTTTTACCGTCACATCGGAGGAGTAAGTTTCCCCTGTATGGACATGTTTTTTTTTCGTGATTATACTGATCAATCTTTTCTTTTTTAGAATGATCATTGAAATGGGGTTGGAGGATGAAGGATTTGGCGAAGACACTCAGGAGCAGATTTATGAGAAGTTGAAGGTACACAAGGAGGTTATTGGCGCTGTAAAACATCAGCCCTGGGCTCTCAGGAAAAAAATGAAACTTGTCAGACAAGCCAAGGCTTATGTGAGAAGGCATGAGGGTGTTTTACAAGAGCGTCTTGCTCACAGTCGCAATACTAGGGATGCTTTTGCAAGAGCCTCGATTTTTGCCGGCAAGGTTGCATATCTTTAGTCAATTTTTCAAGCTGAATATCTCGAAAACTATAAGAGTTATGATATTTTAAAATGAAATACTTTTTGTAAAGAATTTCAAGGGCTATAAAAAAGGTTTAGTGTAAAAATTTGTAAAACCCCATAGTTTTCGAAATATTCGTAAAAATATTGAACTCTATTTGCTCAGACGTGACAAAAAAAAAAAAAAATTTTATGTTTTCCGTAGAAATGGCAATACTTCAAGCGGGAACTAGTGAATCTTCAAACTTGGATGATTCCTTGGGAGCGTCGAATCAAAGAAATTGAGTCTCACTTCGGCTCAGCTGTGGCTTCATATTTTATCTTCCTCCGCTGGCTCTTTTGGATTAATCTCGTGATTTCTCTGACGCTCACGGCCTTTGTCGCGATTCCTGAAGTTCTAACGGCCGACAAAAAGGCCTCGGGTGACAGGAAGTATATGTTCCCCGAGGAGATTGTCAAGTCTAAGCATTTCTTAACTCTCTGGGAGTTTGAGGGCGTTTTGAAGCACTCTCCGTTCTTCTACGGCTGGTATACGAATTGGGACCCGCCAAGCGGTGGCTACAGACTTCCCCTGGCCTATTTCCTAGCCAACTTGGTCGTTTACACCTATAGTTTCGTCGTAATTCTGCGCAAGTAAGTCGAATCGCAAAATTTACTATTATAGTACGACGTGTCTGTCGTCTTGAAAAATGCATTTATAATTATATCTTCTTAACCGTTAACTTTGAACAAAAAAATGTAGAGATCTTTTTTCTTCTACATAAAATTTCCCAACTTTTTTATCTAAAACATTTTTTTCTACGATTAATCCGTAAAGAGTTATTTAATTTAAATAATTGAAAATATAGAAAGTAGGACTTTAAAATTGTGATATCTTGATAAATATTAATTGGATAAAAAAAAGTTTGATATAAAAAAGCTAGAGAATTTAAAAATAAAAAAAAAGTATCTATGTTTTTTTTGTTTAAATTGTAATTTTATCTTGTAGAATGGCTAAAAACTCACGAATGAGCAAACTATCGGAGAAGGAGGACGAGTGTGCATTTTCCTGGAAGCTTTTTACCGGCTGGGACTTTATGATTGGAAATTCAGAGACAGCGCATAATCGCGTGGCGAGTATTGTCCTTGGTTTTAAGGAGGCTCTGCTGGAAGAAGCCGAAAAAGAGAAGAAACTCCGACAGTTAGTAATTCCAGTGACGTTTTAAAATGTTTAAATAATTATTTGGGTATTTTCAGTTGGAAAATTATTGCTGTAAGGATTTTTGTCAATGTCGCCGTGCTTTTTCTACTCGCTCTGTCGGCCTATGCTGTTGTGGAAGTCGTTGCAAGAAGCATGGCGCCTAGCGATAGTTGGTGGCGCCAAAATGAGATTACAATTGTTATGTCTCTTATTTCTTATATTTTTCCTATATTTTTTGAGATTCTCGGCCTCCTGGAGAATTATCATCCCCGTAAACAACTTCGATTGCAACTTGCGAGGTAAATTTTCAAATATAATTGCTTGTTATTAATTTTTTTTTTGTGTAAATGCAACAACAAAAATGAAATTCTCGTGTTCAATAAAGGATAAAAATATCTTTTTATCTTAAAAATTCTAGTCTCTGATAAAAAAGCTTATATTGAAGAGATTATGTATTTTTTTATTGAAATCGGTTAATTTTTTTTTTTTGATAGTTATAGTGGCTGTAAATATGAAAAACATCATTTATCAAATATTTTTATGTTATTAATATATTTGTTTTATTATTTTAGAATCATGGTTCTCAATCTTCTCAACTTATACTCGCTGATTATCGCACTGTTTGATAAAATTAGTCACATGGTAAGTCAGATTTTTAATTTTGAACCGTTTAATGTACAAAAAACATTATTTTAAAGTAAAAAAATCATTTTTAAATTAATTTTCAATATGAAAAATTTAATTTAAATCTAATTTTCGATTGTTAAGGCATAAAAAATTGATTAAATCAAGTATAAAACTGATAATACAGGAGGATGAGTTGAAAAATCTCAAGCCAACGGGTGCAACAGAGTTCGAAGCGAAAGGCAACAATTCCTGCAGCATGGAAAAAGTCTCCTGTGCCGTCTTGTCAGCCCTAGGACTGGCCCAAGTATTCGAATCATTTCCTCAGCTCCCGAAATTCCATCAAAAACGCTCGGCAACGCTCGCTGCGTCTCTAACAGCTTTGAGCCTTGTTCTGCAGCCGAATGCGACGTTCCAGCCCTCGATTTCAACCTCTAGCCTGCCTCAGGAGTATTTCGAGTCCTCGCCCACGCCCCAGGGTTTTTCTGCCACGAAAATCGCAGCGGAAGTCGCCTGGGAGGGCTACTCAGAGCGAGAGGACGACCCGGCGATTAATTACGACCTCTACGACGACTCTGGCGTCGTGTACGATGTCGAACAGCTCAGTTCAAGTCAGTTGGAGCCGTCGACTACCATTGGAACGACGCTTGATACCTCTAGCACCTCTGAATCAACAGATTTACCGATATTAACAACTCCTATAGCTGAAAAACAAACTTTACATCCTATTTTTCGATGCTATATTCAAGTCTGCAACGAATCTGACCCAAAAATCCCGGCGAATCTCAAGGAAAACGACTTTCGGAACACAAAAGGTAATGAGAATATTTTTATCCATTGCAAAAAAATTTCATTTTTTAGCCTCAGGGCGTAAAGTAAAATTTTACTCCCTAAGGCGTAAAATGCCATTTTACGCCCGCTATTTCAGGCCCTAGGGCACAAAATTGCATTTTGCGCCTGCTGAAGTCAAAGTAGAATGCTAGTGACAAAAAAATATACGAATTAACTTTCTTTACGCCCTCGGTACAAAATATACTATTTTGCAGCCTGCTAATTTTTTTTTTTTTCTCACAATTTTAGTAAGTCAAGCTGCAATTTCTTCACTCAATATGACAGTCAAGCGGAAATTACGTCGTCTATGCTGGGAAACGATGTTCGGACAGGAACTGGCCAAACTTACAGTCATGGATTTAGTAAGTTTTTTTTTTTTTTTTAATTAATTATTCTACTCAAATTTGTGTATTTTACGGGAAAAAAAACTCGGTTTTGTTCGACAGATATTTATTTTTAAAAAAATTATTTAAAATTTTATTCGAGTCTATTTTTTTTTTTTATTTTCAAAGATTTTTTCAGTTTCAATTTATAAAAATAATTATTTAAAATTTGTTAATTTTTTATTCGAATTTTATTTTTAATTTAAAATTTAGAAAATTAATATTTATCTGTATTTTTAATAATTTATTTTTACTTGCAGGTACTGACAATCATTGCGACACTGATTGTCGACTTTTATCGTGCACTTTTTGTGCGCTACATGAATCTATGGTGGTGTTGGGATCTGGAAAAGCGTTTTCCGCAGTACGGAGACTTTAAAATCGCCGAGAATATTCTACACCTAGTAAATAACCAGGGCATGGTGTGGATGGGAATGTTTTTTAGCCCGGGTTTAACGGCTTTAAACCTCCTTAAGCTTGGGATCCTTATGTACTTGCGATCCTGGGCTGTAATGACATGCAATGTGCCGCACGAAGTTGTTTTCCGCGCATCTCGCTCCAACAACTTTTACTTTTCGCTCTTGCTCACGATGATTTTCCTCTGCGTGCTGCCCGTGGGCTATGCCATCGTCTGGGTCGAGCCCTCTTGGCACTGTGGCCCATTTTCCGGATATCAGAGGATCTATCACATGGCTACAAGCAGTCTAAAGGATGCACTACCTCGGAAAATTCACAAGTATCCACTTTTTATCATCTAAAACAGCCATCCGCGCAAAATCACTGGCTTTTCAGCCACGATTTCAGACACTGTAATTATTCTAAATTAAAAAACCAAACGCGATTTTTCTCAGGAAAGATTCTTCAAAAGATAGACTAAAATAGTCACAACAGGATCGTTAAAAACAAAATGGTAGCATAATAAATCGTAAGATCGAGTTGTATCATGCTTCTTAATTTTAGCAATCTTGGAAAAAAAAAAAAAAAAAAAAACCAAAAATATCAATCAATTTCAAAAATTCTATTTTATTTGTTAAATATTGTTTTAACAAAAAAAATTACTCTTCTACTTTTTCAAATCAATTTTTCCATTTTTCTCACGATTTTCAATAAAAAAAATACTAAACATCGATTTATTAAAAATCGAATAACTTTTAAACTATGGATCTGACAAAAAAAATTTATAAGAAAAAAAGAAAGGAAACTAAATTTAAAAAAAAAAAGTTATCTACACTTTTTGTTGTTAAACTGATGATTCATAAGATTTTGTGGATTTTAGAGCTTTGGATTACGTGGCATCACCAGGAATCGTCATTCCACTGATTGTGCTGATGGCTTTGATAATATACTACATGGTTTCACTTGCCGGATCTCTCCGTGAGGCCAACAATGACCTAAAGGTATTATTTTCCCAATTTTTTTTATGTGATACATCAATAAAACTCGGATTTTCATGTGGCTTACAGCTGCAATTGCGCTACGAGCGAACAGAAGAGCGTCGTAAGATGTTCAAAATCGCGGAAAAACGTATCCAGGGTGCGGACCAATGCTCTGGGAGGTGGAAGAAGCTACTACACTCAGTTCCAAGCCGAGCGGACAGCTCGGTATCGCGAGGTAATACACACAGTCAGTCCGTAAACAGGAAAATGACGAATAAATTACGAAAAATCTCGGTTTTAGGGAGCATTTTGGGTCAAAACAATGCCGGGGGCAGTGTGACAGAGGTCGCAGACACGGAAGACGATGTTTTTAGCCTCGGAGACACGCCAAGGTATGTTGGAAAACTCCTGAAATTGAGTTTGATGTGTAAAATTTCAGAAAGTCGTCTCATAAATCAGGTTTGAATATGATTTTTAATTTACAGAATCCCAGATATATTTGTAAAGAGTTGTGAAGGTACTTCTCAGGAGAATTTGTCGCTCAATAAAGAGGACGAAAAGCATCATATCCAGCCGGAAATCAGCCCTGAAAGCTTTTGCAAGACAAAACCTCAGCCGCAGGCGGTTGTAGACGTGATTGAAGACGATAGAGGTGGGAAACAATGAATTGTTGGTACTTTTACTGTTAAATAAAGATGAATAGTGGAAGATTTAACGGTAATATCTATTGGAAAATGTCGCTAAAGCTCGCAGAGGATTTTTATTTGATCATACTGATGAGCTCTGTTGCATTTTCCGCTTGAATCTTGCGCTAAAAAGTTGAATTTCTCGTTATAAAGCATCTCTAGAGTTATTTGTGAATGGTTGTGTTATATATGAGATAATTTTTTGTGTATTTTTATGGATAAAAATGATTTTATGTGACTTTTTAACTTCTCTATCTACTTTTGTGATTAATTGCACAATTTATTTCTCATTATACCTATCATTCCTGAGTTATATTGTGAAATAACTAAATTATATGGACCAAATCACTCAATTAAAATTATATCTGTATAGTCATAACATAACTCGACGGCATCAAGCGTGCTCGGAAACGCTCAAGAGTGGTTATAGTTGAGCAGTCAGCGGCTCTGAGAATTATTATTATTGTATACAGCTAAAGATATCGTCGAGAATATGCTGTCGTTTATTATTTCTATCCTTGCAGCAGGTCCTTGGAATTGAAAATAAGTGAATAATGTCCTTGTATCTGCGTGCTTGCCGAATTTGACCTTGATTCATTCATAAGTAGCAAAATAAATTACTTTCTTATTAATTTGTATTTTTAAAAACAGCAATTGTACTGCGCTAAAATTATAAATAAAGATTTTTTTCCAATAAAGAAAATGTGTTGTTTATATATAAGTATTATTAGGATTTATTTTTAGAGTGTTTAGTGGTCCAGGGGACTCGGCGCTCGCTCGCGAGGCTGAGGTTCGCGAGATCGAATCCGGGTGACGGCAGTTTTTTTTTTTTTCAAATTGGCATTGTTCATGTTAGACAGTATATTTTATGTAATATATCAATTAATTTACTTTTTTTTTTTTTTCAAATTGGCATTGTTCATGTTAGACAGTATATTTTATGTAATATATCAATTAATTTACTTAATTAAGCAATGACCCAACGCTTAAATGATAAAAAAAGATTGTTTTTAACTGAGTTTTTTGGAAATTGTGTAAGCAATGACCCAACGCTTAAATGATAAAAAAAGATTGTTTTTAACTGAGTTTTTTGGAAATTGTGGCTACAGATCGATAGTTACAGAAAATTTTAATTCATGTTTTTTATAGAAAATTGAATTCCCTAAAATTTATGTTGAATACAATTTTGCGATATCTTGCGTATTTACCGAGTTATCATAAAAAAACTATTCATGTTTTTTATAGAAAATTGAATTCCCTAAAATTTATGTTGAATACAATTTTGCGATATCTTGCGTATTTACCGAGTTATCATAAAAAAACTAAAATCGATTTCGGTTTTTTAATGATAACTCGATAAATAAGGAAGATATCGAAAAATATTACTCTTTATAAAATGTTGGGTGTCAAATTTTCTACAAAAAATGTTAAATAAAATTTTCTGTAACTATCAATCTTTGGCTAAGATATCGAAAAATATTACTCTTTATAAAATGTTGGGTGTCAAATTTTCTACAAAAAATGTTAAATAAAATTTTCTGTAACTATCAATCTTTGGCCGGAAATGGCGAAAAACTGAACTGAAAAATGAGAAGGGGGGACCCTTCTCATTTTTTCGAAAATTTATTTCACCGTAGAGCATTGGGGAGTTGCTTAAAAGATAGCAGATTAATTCTAGCACAAGATCCAGTATAAAAAACTGCATAAAAATGCATCCTTCCGGTGTTTTTTAAGGAAAAACGGAAATTTTAGGACATGTGGCGCCATCTAGCGGCCGGCACGCCGAACTAATTCAGCAAATATTGTGTTTTTTCGTTTTTCCTCGATATCTCGCGAAATAAGGCAGGTATCGCAAAATATTACTCCTTATAAATTATTGGCAATTAAATTTCCTACAAATTATGTTCAATGAAATTTTCTGTAGCTCTTAATCTGTAGCCAGAAAATGCAAAAAACTGAATTTAGAAAAATGTTTTTTTTCTCGTAATTAATGGCAGTTAATTAGTCTAATTGTTAATTATATACCATAAAAAGTTGTTTAAGTCACGAAATTAGCGTTATTTTAGTGTTTTTTCGACACTGAAAAAATCTGACTTTTTTAAAAACACTAAAATAAAGCTGGTTTTATGGATTAAACAGTTTTTTATTATATATAATTAATAATCCAACTAATTAACTGCCTTCAATCACGAGAAAAAAAACATTTTCCGAAATTCAGTTTTTTGCATTTTCTGGCTACAGATTAAGAGCTACAGAAAATTTCATTGAACATAATTTGTAGGAAATTTAATTTGCAATAAATTATAAAGAGCAACATTTTGCGATATCTTCCTTAGTTCGCGAGATATCGAAGAAAAACGAAAAATCACGATTTGCGACCGCAGCGCCACCCCGCGGTAAATTGCGCAACTAATTTTTTCAAGCCAATCGACGAATTTTTCATGGAAAATTTTAGTTCCGGAATTTACCGCGGGGTGGCGCTGCGGTCGGAAATCGTGATTTTTCGTTTTTCTTCGATATCTCGCGAACTAAGGGAGATATCGAAAAATGTTGCTTTTTATAATTTATTGCAAATTTAATTTTCTACAAATTATGTTGAATAAAATTTTCTGTAGCTCTTCATCAGTAGCCGAAAAATCCAAAAAACTGAATTTGAGAAATTATTTTTTTTCTCCTGATTAAAGGCTGTTAATTAGTCTAATTGTTAATTATATACCATAAAAAGTTGTTTAAGCCACGGAATTAGCGTTATTTTAGTGTTTTTCCGATGCTGAAAAAATCTGACTTTTTTTAAAACACTAAAATAACGCTAATTGCATCGATTAAACAACTTATTATGGTATATAATTGATAATTAAACTAATTAAAAGCCTTTAATCACGAAAAAAAAATCTAAAATAACGCTAATTGCATCGATTAAACAACTTATTATGGTATATAATTGATAATTAAACTAATTAAAAGCCTTTAATCACGAAAAAAAAAACATTTTTTTAAATTCAGTTTTTTGCATTTTCTGGCTACAGATTAAGAGCTACAGAAAATTTCATTGAACATAATTTGTAGGAAATTTAATTGCCAATAATTTATAAAGAGTAATCAGTTTTTTGCATTTTCTGGCTACAGATTAAGAGCTACAGAAAATTTCATTGAACATAATTTGTAGGAAATTTAATTGCCAATAATTTATAAAGAGTAATATTTTGTGATACCTGCCTTATTTCGCGAGATATCGAGGAAAAACGAAAAAACACAATATTTGCTGAATTAGTTCGGCGTGTCGGTCGCTAGATGGCGCCACATGTCCTAAAATTTCCGTTTTTCCTTAAAAAACACCGGAAGGATGCATTTTTATGCAGTTTTCGACACTGGATCTTGTGCTAGAATTAATCTGCTATCTTTTAAGCAACTCCCCAATGCTCTACGGTGAAATAAATTTTCGAAAAAATGAGAAGGGTCCCCCCT
>MVJL01000370.1:0-28011 GCA_002156465.1 Macrocentrus cingulum | reverse complement strand
CCCCCCCCCCCCCTCTGAAATTTTCCATGGCGAAAGAGGGTGCCAAAAAAGTAGCAATGCTACGAGACAAGCACGCGAATTTATGGTTTTACCGCCCATTGTCTCACATGCAATGCCTGACGTTCCATCACCTTTCCGCGTTTTCACCTTTATAAGCGTGTCCTGTAGGACCGTGTCACGTCGTCGAGGCGTCAAGTTCCGTTGTTAGCTGTTCCCATATCACTTATTGAAAAATTCAAATTCACTGTCAATAATAAAAATTAAAGAGACATCACTGGGCAACCCTTTTTGGCAAGAACCCACTTCCGAGGCAGTATAGGGGTTGCTGCGCACTTATACCATCGCTAAGCTTCGCAGAAGATGGCGGAACTACCCTTTTATCTTACCTGGCCATACAACAATAGCGAGATACTATGGCCTTTTTTTATAGTCTATTTTTTTACGACAATCTGCGTGCTCAAACCACCCTCTTTCTCTGTTTTTTAACCCTCTTAGTCCTCGCCTCAGGCCAAAAAATCCCGGAATTGTTATTTTAAGTAAGGATAATAATTTTTTCTTTTTGCATTTTTTTCCATCTTAAAAAATTCATTCTAGCGGATAATTAATTCAAAATTATTTTTTATCGTCAGTTTAACGTTGGTAATATTAAATAATGGTTATAAAAAAATTTTTTAATGATTTTTTCTAAAAAAAAAATTTTTTTGTCTTTAAAGTGTAATTTTTTTCTTTTTAAAAATTAATTATAAATCAAAAATGACTGATTTTGATTTGTTTTGTTGAGTTTTTGTTTATTGTAACCCTCTATTGATGTGTAACAATTTTTTTATTGTGACTTGAATGAATTTTTTTTTTCATGTTGAAAAATTTTGTCTCCTCACGTTTTTAGTCGTTGAAAAAAGGAACAAAAAATTAAATCCTCGTTGTATAATTAATGAAATATGTTTTTTTTTTATTCGCACGGCAAAGGGATGAACCCAAGTGACGCTGCGATTTTTATTCATTTTTGAGATGTTTTAAAATGTTTTTTTTTTAGGGTTGTGTGTTATGTATAGACGAGACAAAGGATTTTCGTGGTGAAGCATTGAGCCTGTTGCGTCACAACATTTGGTTGTGTCCAAAAATTATGGGACCATTCTCCACCTTTTCAATGCATTTAGACACCCCGACCATCCCTTTTTTAAATATATGTGTCTTTCTCGCGCGCACTCGTGACATAATCATCCACGTGGAAGAATGCAAAAGCCCTTTTTAACGATCAACCACGAGGGATTCGAACCATCGAAATGTTTTAATCGACAATCTTGAGAGAACGAGAGGCTGGACTCTATTGAAATACACGCAGTTTCTGATAAAACATAGAAGATTTTAATTAATTAATTAATTAATTAATTAATCATTTTCAACTCTATGTAAAATTACGTGACAATTAATCAGACAATAACGCTATAAAAATTGCAATTCGCTGCAGAAAAATCAAAATTTGATTGAAATTTATGTTCATTTTTTTTATCATGCATCGTCTTTTTTCGTTTTTCTCAAAGTAAAAATTATTTTTCCCAAATAAAAAATTATTATCTACACACTATTGTGTTTTTTATTAATGAGCAATATTTAAATATATTTCTAAGAATATTTAATTATATCTAGAATTATTAATTTTTATGTAAAAAAATTTCTAAAAAATGTTTCTATTCGAATAAAGACTCTCACGTTGAATTTTTTAATTTTTTTCGTTTAAAAAAAATAAGAAATATAAAATTAATAATTGAAAAAATTGTCTTTGATAACAATCAATAATTGCAATTATTAAAAAAATAATTTTTATACGTTAAAAAAATTATATTTGTAATTTTTTCACGGCTAAAAATCGTGTGCAATAACGCCAAGTATAAAAAAAAATGTGACTAGCCAAAAAAAAAAGTTAAAACGGTTTTCAGCACCTCCCTTATTTTTAGGCGGAGAGTTCACCCTATTAAACAATGCCTGCCTGTTCATTTTTTTTTTGACTCGCGAAAAATGTCGTTGGTCGATTTACATGTCCTATACCAAAAAAAAAAATTGTTCGCCGAGTGACGTTGGAGAAAAAAATCGGGAAAAAAAACGAATTCGTAATAAGGGGTGCAGGTTTTTTTTCACCCCTTTCTGCTCACACCTTCGTCCATCCGAGAGAGGTGAAGCATTATTTTAATTTCTACTACATGAGCAATGGTGCAGGCAAATAATGAAGGAAAAAAAAAACTCGGCAGAAGAAAGTCCTCGTCTTGCTTTTTTGCATAATCTCTAGCCTAGGGTAGATTTTGGCTATAGGAAGGCACGTCACACACTTGGGTCTACCACCGCGTGTGTGTATATTTGTATATTTTACATTTTCCAGCGCCCCTTGCGATATATTTCCTATGCTGCTGCTTCTTCTCATTTTTTGTCCCCCTCGAGTCGCGTCTTCGTGCATGCACCGAATTTATTCTTATATATGGGTATGTATAGGCCTACGAAAATTATCCTAAATACTCTTAAGCGTTTTAAGGGATTATGCCCGCGGACGCGTAAAAATCCAAAAGGGTTGACCACCCGCTGGGCATACTCGATTTTTATTAGTGCAAATACTTCTCACACGCTCCACATTTTCTCATCCATCTATCCAACTATTTTAAATAATTATATCCTGTCAAATAAATTTTTTTAACGTTGAAAATAAAGTAATTTATTTTTTAATTGCAATAAACGATGAAAAAAAATTTTTTTTAACTATTAATTAAAGCTAATATGCCTTAAAAATTGATGAAATTTATTTTATTTTCACATTTTAATTTGAAAAATGTCATTTAAAAATTTTTTTACTTATAAAAATAATATTTTTCATCAGAATAAAGTGTCCAATAAATAGAAAAAAATATTAATTTGACTTGATATAGCGCTTAAATACCAAAAAAAAAAAAAATTTTATTATTCAGAAAACTTTATGAACTTTATGAAAAAAATTTTTTTTAACGTTTAAAACGTCATTTTTTATTGTAAAAGCGTTTTTTCCACTATTTTTATCATAACTAAAAAAAATATGGGATAAAAAGACGTCTATTACTTGCGATAAATTTAAAGAAAAATAAATTTTCTCTCGACTGCAGGGATGGTAGGGAAAAAAAATCTAGTTGGAGAACAGCGAGGAGATAGTATGCGGAATAAAGAGTGCCAACACTCGGACAGAAAAATGCAGATTAAGTGAATTGTCTTGAAGCGTATTTTGGGCCCTACAATCCACCCTTCCGTACACAGCTGTGTGTTATATCTCAACAGGTCCAGCTCGCATATGAGGTGTCTGTCTCATGGCTGCGTGAGAATCTTCAGCTAATTAGCATATTGCGGATTATTTAAATCACTTTTTATTGTCATAGGGCCTTGTTTTTGACTCACCTCCACTCTGTCTTTCCCTCTATTCTCGAGTATGCCCGCTATTCACATTTAAATTACTCTTTTCTCTGCTCTAGGACGACTTGCATGCATCAAAGACCGAGTACCTAATTTTCAAGTTGAAAAAACAAACGTTCCAATTGTACACCTAAGACACCTTTTGTGCGGTTGAATCATCAGATGAGAAATTAAGAGCACTAAAAACTTGCCATGTATTCATACAATCAATTTTGTGGTATTTTTGCATGGAAATTTCAGTTTTCAAAAATCCAATCATCAAAAAATCATTTTTTACCGCTTAAAAAATTATCAACTTACTAAAAATAAAATCCTTAATCGCAATAATGTTGACGATTAATTTTAATAACGATTTTTTAATGTATTAAAAACATTTATCTTGATAAAAAAAATTATTTAATTATTTTTAACGAAAATTAAAGATTTTTAATAAAATGTAACTTTGTGAATTTTCATTAAAATTAATTTTTTTTTTTAATAAATTGATAAAAATCTCGGTAAATTATTTATTATGGGGGTCATTTTTACAGTTGAAAAAAAAAAATAACCGACACAAAATTCCATAACAAATTCCGAGCATCTGCGCCCCATGAGGACCATATCGACAAAAAAAAAACAATTATAATAATTATAATCCTAGACCGTAGCCAGGGGTGATCCCAGGCCGGAAGAGGAAAAGATAAAACGAGCAGGATAAAAAAAGTGAAGAAAAAAAAAATGAAATTTAAATATCGCAGATTTCAAGCGAGGCAAAAAAACGGTGAAAAAAACATGGAGGAAAGGTGCAAAAAACCGTGGGGTCTCGCGCGGTACAATCGAGCAGGAAGCATCCCACCGTCAGGAACTAGAAGACAAAAGGGAATAGGTTGAAATAAAAAAAATAAAAATAAAAAGATTTGTCAAAAGAGGTTCCATGACCGCTCATAAATAAATGTAAGCATAAAAAAACATACGTTCACTACACCTAGAGCTATGCATCGCTATTCAAATGACGAAATTTTTGTATTTTTTATGTACCATTTCGTACGAATACTAATTTTTATTTATATTTTTTTTAATCATTAAAAAAATTTTTTTGACCATTTTTTTTAGTGATTTTTTAATTTTTTTAAATTTTTACTAGAGTATACATTGTTTATTTACAGTTTTTAAATATTATTTTTACGACTGATTTGTTTGATAATTAGTGGAAATTTCGAGATAAATTTTTTTTACCGGTTTTTTTGTTGATATTTTAATGTTGAATGAATTTTTTTTTGAATTTATTGGTCAAGTTGTGACTTGATGTAGAGGGTTGATGCGTGATATATTGGGTTTTTGACACTCACCTCGCTGAGGCCATTGTTCAGGGGGTAAGGTGGCTGCGCCGGGGACTGCTGTTGATGATGGACACCGCCGACGCCCGTGGCCGCGTGCGGATTGTGAATATGCTCGGCCATAACGCTGACCCAATGGGCCAATCCGCCGCTGCCCCCGCCGCCCCCCGATCCAGGGGGACCCGTTCCTGCTCCTCCATTTGCCCCTGCACCACCTGTACCCGCTCCCACACCGCCGCCGCCCTCATCGCCGCCCTCAGACCACGCGAACGACGCCTTCTGCAAGTACAAATTTGAGGGGTACTGTATTAAATGATATGTCGGACTCTTTCATTGCTAAAACTAACTTTTTTAACATCAGAAAAATCATAAATACTTTTTTACCTCGTTTTAAAAGTTATTTTATTAGGTTACAACATTTTTACATATTTATTTAAACGAAATTATTTATCTGTAAAACAGTATTTAAAAAAATAAATTGTCAAGAAAAAATTTTCTATTCTTAACATTTGATCACTAAAAATTTAACGGAGTTTTTCGTCTATGAATGAAGAAATTTATATGTAAGTTTGACGAAAATATACAGCCCCTTGTGGCAGTGTCCGAATTGACGCACTTTTATAATTAAAAATAAAAATACTTCAACTGACTATAATTTAATAAAAAATGAGTATGATGATCTTTGATGTACAAAGAATTTATAATAATATTAATAATAATTGTAAAAAAGTTCGCAGTTATTAAATTTTTTTTTCGCGATTAATAAAAAATAAAATTGATGATATAGCCATTTATACTCAAGAAAAAAGTTATTTAAAATCACATGATTATTTAAATCTATGCTGAAATATTTGAATTATAAAATTTACCGCATTTTTTCGATTTATAAAAATATTTGTAAAAATTTTTTCTAGTTGGTACAATCAATGCTAAAAAATTGCCTGAGGCGCCAATGCTGCCAAATCACAAAAAAAAACTCGTTATTAATTTTTATATAAAGTTTAAAATTTGAATTTTGAAAATTTCTGAGAATTTATGACAGAAAAAAAATTTTTCTAAGTGGAATTCAAGTTGCTTATTTTTATTATAAAGAATAAAAAAAATTCAACAACGAAATTTTTTATTCTATGTCATTTAATTGATTAATAAAACATTATTGAAATAAAAAATTAAATAATAGTTATAATCTCAGAAAATTATTGTGTATAAAGAAAAAAATTATCACTTGAATATTTTTATTCGCTTGTTCATCTGTCTACGTAATTTTTTTGTTTTTCGCATCATATATATGTTTACAAACATAAAAGGTCGTATCCACACAAGACTGACATGACAAAGTCACGTGACAACGTGAAAAAAAATTTCGAAAATGAAAAAAAGCGCGGAAAAATGTGATGACAGCATAAAAAACTTCAAAGCATAGAAGTAAAAAAATCAAATCAAATCAAAAAAACACAAAAAAGACATTAGCCAACTCTAACCTCAACATTGTCGTCTCGGTGGAGTGCCAAATTCCTCGGAAATGCCGGGACACTACTCACACTGAGTCCTTTAAGGTCCTTGAGGTCCTTAAGAGAACCAAAATTGCCGAGATTGTCCTTGAAATTGACTAAATTCTCCTTCAAACTTAAATTACGATTGAGAACTGTTTTTCCGAGCACAGCACTGGCCAACAGGCTCTTGTACAGGTCATTAGGTAGAATAAATTTTTGTTTACGATTCACAACATCCGATGTGTGATCCTTGAAGGAGAGTGTGTCATTGGACGAGTCACTATCAACGTCCATCGACGAATTCGATACGACACTGACACTCGACATTTTTTTTCTTGCAATTTATCATGCGTTTTTCTTTTTATCGCTTCGAAAAAAAAAAAACAACAAACAAACACAATTCTGATGGTGAAAAAAAAAAAAAAACAATGCTCAAGAAAAAATAAACATCAGGCGTAAAAAATAAATAAACATCCGTACAACCTTGGAAAAATGTTTCGACAAAAAAACAATTTTTCCGTAAAATATTTTTCTCTTTTTTTTTTTGTTTTTTTTTTTTCTTTAGGAACTTTTGCGCGCGCAACTCATTACGCAAGACCGTTTCTAATTGGTCGGTTAATTAACGCGCGGGAGCCACGAGGTCTCTCGCGTGTGATAAAAAAAAATTTTGTTGTATTTGTTTTTTTATTTATTCGTTGCAATATTAATATTTATTATCTATTTTATCTAAGGTTAAAAATAGGAACTTTGGTTTTAGCACCTCACATTTTGCGCATATTTGGAATATATCACTTAATTATTTTTTTTCCACATTTTTTTATTGGTGGATTTGTTATTTTTGGAATTGAAACATTTTTAGTCACGTGTGGAATCGCTCGGCGGCCTCGGGGGCCGACCGAGCGCGCACTTTTCAGCTTGCCGGTAGGCTTTGTCCGGGTTTTATTTGCCTGGTGTATGCAAAAAGTGCGTATTGCACGTGAAAACGTGCCACCGCTTGTTCACCGTCTTCATCGATAAAATTTTTATTTTCGTGATAGGTTCTTATATGAGCGCGACCGGGCGAAGCGCGCGACTGCGGTTGATGCAGTCCGCGGCAAAGCATAAGGAAGCGGAAGCCGCGCCAAGGAAAGGCGCGCACGCTTCGTCACTGCCGCCCGCCTCCGTCGGCGTCTTCTTCTTCATATTCGTGTCCCCGCGCCGTCTTCGAGACTTTCTTCGCGCCGGATGCCAAAACACGCCGCAATTTTTCACAAATAAAATTTTTTTTTTTTCACTCCAATTGAAATCCCAATTACAAAAAAATTTTATTACTCGAAATAGACGAAAATTCATGAATAATAAAAATTATTTTCAAGTCACGTGTGTCTATATAGAGGTAACTTTTTCTATCCACCGATTTATAATTATTCCCAAAAATATTTTTACACCCTTGATGCCTTTTTTTCAACAAAATTTTTCCACACAAAAATGTCACATTATTTTTAATCGTCCTGATGATCAAAAA
This sequence comes from Macrocentrus cingulum, assembly GCA_002156465.1. Classification (NCBI taxonomy): domain Eukaryota; kingdom Metazoa; phylum Arthropoda; class Insecta; order Hymenoptera; family Braconidae; genus Macrocentrus; species Macrocentrus cingulum. The sequence continues at coordinate 20,275 of MVJL01000370.1, read as the reverse complement.
AAAAAGGTATACCCGAAAAAATCGCAAAAAATGATATTAAAAAAAATCAATAACAATTTTTTCACGCAAAAATACACATCCATGTTATTAAAATTTCCCTCTAAAAATTGTTTAAAACATTTTTTTTTATAAAAGCAATTTTCGAAAAAAATTTATCGAGTGAAAAAATTCAGCGTATTACAGAAAAAATACGAAAGGGTACAAGAAAAAGATTCTTCATAGAGCGAGGCAAGGGGTTGGAAGGGGTAGGAGCGAGAAGAGTAAGAAAAATCAACGAAAAAGTGCACGAAAACGAGGAGAGAAAAAGAATAAGAAGCAACAGATAAATATAGATATTTTCCTAGGGGTAGGTGAATACCCCCTTGGCCCCCCGACGGCGTCGCAGTCCCGGCGGGTTTCTAGAATTGGAAAAATGGAAATAATAAGACTCTCGTGCTTGGGGGGCGAACGGCGAAGAGTAGCGAGAGGGTGGGATAGAGTGAGAATGCTGCGCAGTGCAGCCTGCGCGCCATATCAACTCTCATGTCTTTTCTCCTTCTCAAGGGGTGGATCGAGACACACATCGATTGCAACCTCGTGTGTGTGCGCTCATGTATTCATGATTTGTTACCGCTGTGTGCTTGTGTAGGCCGATGAAATATGTGCAGGTGCACAAATGGATATTTCTCGGGGATTATTGATGATTTTTATATAAACAGTCAATATTTTGGGGGTATATTTTTCACAGGCAATTATTTTCAAGATCAAAATATTCACTATAGGTATTTAGTAAACAGAAAATTTTTTTTTACTCTAAATAATTAATCAATTTGATTTTGGAGAATGTGCAATCAAAACGTTTTACACTATAATTCATATAATTGTTTCCCATGAATTTGGGGTTTAGAGGGTGTGCGATGGTCCTTAAAATGACGTCAGAGGATTGTTGATTTTTTTGAGGGCTCTTTAGACTCTAATGCAAGCATAAAAAAATTTTTATCGCGAAAAAAAACATTTAATACTATATTACATCATTATTTCGTATGAATTTGGGGTATATAGGGTGGTAGATAGTCTCAAAACGACGCTAGGGGGTTGTTGATTGTTTCGGGTGTTTTTGTAATCCATTTTGTAACTATAAAAAAAATATTCTCGTAAAGCAAAACTTTCAAAACTCTATATTACATGACTATTTTGCGAATCCTCCATTTTCACTTAAATTTTAACCTTGTCTCAGTTCTTTAAATTCGATCAATCCACGAGCATAAACAAAAGACTTATGCCTGTGTTAAACTTGAATAAAAAAGAAAAAAATCACATAAACAAGTGATGCATAAAAAACGCGTAGAAGTAACGGATGATCTTAAAAAAAACTTTAAACAAAACTATATGGAATATTCTACATCGAACGGTGCAGATTTTATGTAATTATCGTCAATAGCTGAAACGCCAACTTCAAACATAGATTTGAAACTTTCTTAGATTTATACATAACGCTTTTAGCGACAACAGTAGTCACGGTTTGTATGTGGTCAGACAGCTTTTCCACGAGTACTGCCTTAAAAATTCAATTCTTCGCTTCCGGGCTACCATGTGAACTTAAATATATTTTTTTTATTGATTTTAAATCATCAAAAAAAAATTCTATAAAAGCACATTCATAGAGTAATAATTTTTTTCAATCCAAACGCTATAATTAATATTGCTAAAAAAATTCAGACTTTTTTACTTGCTGATATCTTCATAAGGATGCAAGCTAGACAAATTTTGCTAAGGACCTTTTTCGTAGCTAATAAAATTCTCTAAAAAAAAAGTCTCTTAATAAAAATTATTATCTTCAATAGTTTTAAAGATATCATGATTTATAACTGCAAGAGAATTTTTCCTATATGTATAGGCTTATTTGACTTTCAATGCATTTATTATTTTAATTAATTAAAACAAAGAAATATATTTCTCATCTCAAATGGATATTAAAAATATTAAATTTAGCAAAAAAAAAATAGATTAATGAATTTTTTGTGAAATTTTGAGGAGAAAAAATTGCGATAAAAAAATAATTCAAGTAGAATATGTTGTTCTTAATAGATTAAATTTTGTTGTAATTAAGTTTACGACGTATTTATACAGTAGGAGAGTGATGTAGATAATACACAAAGTGTTAAACAGGCTGAAATATGTAAAAGCCCGCAGCAGTAGTACATAAACTTTCAGTAGAGGTACATAACGGTGCATTGGCAATTATGCGATTATCCATTGACATGTAGATGAGTTTTCACACAGTCTGATATGGCTCGTTGGCTTCTTTTCTTTCATTCTGAGCGGCTAAACAGGCACTATCGTTTTCGAAGGGTCGCCCGACACCGCGCTGACGACCCTCTTTACACAGCCGCATACATCGCACATAATATATAGACCATCGTATGTGAGTTTATGTCTTTGAGATAGAGTCTCGCGGGCCTCTTGTGCAGCGGTGAGGGACAATATTATTTGTGTTTTGGTTTTATTGGGCGGTACCCGGAAGCGAATGTCGAGAGGCTTCACAATTGCCAGTATATTTCGTCGCTATATCCTCCTACTTTTGCATCCGACGCCCGTGTGTGTGCTCGCGCCGTGAGAATTCCGTAGAAATTAACATCCACATCATATTCGTCACCACACGATGACAAACATGCGTTTTGTCGTGATGTGTATAACTCGCTCATACAACGCAATTCAAACGAAAAATTTAAATTTTTTCAACCAAAAATAATAAAGTGACTTGTTGGCATTGATTAGTGTAATTTTAATAACACTAATTATTTTTTTTTTGTGAAAATCATGCTCAAGTAAAATATTTATTTACTTATTGATTTATTTAACCAGAAAAATCGTGAGTAAAAAATATCCAACTATTTTTTTTACTTGTTAATTCAGTTATTTTTTATCAGTTTTCACTTTTTAAATATTTTTATCCAAATTTTATTTATAGTGCTTCAGTACTGTCGGTTTTTTTTTTATTTTTTAAATTTATTTATATATTTTACTATGAAAATAGTAGGTGAAAAATATGCCGACTAGTCGAATTACTCCTTGAAGTTATTATTGTTATTTTTTTTCATTTGCATTGTTTTTAATTGAAAAAAAATATTGAAATACATCATTAGATATAATTAAATGAATTTTTGCAACACATGAGTATAAAGCTCGTTTTTTTCGCTCCTGAGCCGCTATAAAGTGCGTTTTTTTTTACTATAGTGCGTAAAGAGTGCCATTTTTGTAGGGATCCTGCGGACTGTTTAGACACTAATACTGTTAAAAAATTAGGTCCCAATGGCGGCACCAGAATGGAAAAAATCGAGCATTATTGACATTTTTTGTAAAAAATATGGAGTGTGGCATGTGCACAATCGCGGCAATGTTGACAGCGTGAAGTTTGTACTCTCCAGGACTTTAAGGACTCGCGGGATTGTGTCACTTGCCTTCAACTCGAGTACAACCCTCAAACTCGTCCTGCGAGTGTGCTCACTGTTGTGTGTGCTCACGAAATTTCTATTTTTTAATAAATTTTTATTCGATTTCTATCATTTTAACTGTGCAGGTATAAAAATTTCACTCTGCATATTTTTTATTCCCTTTAAAAAAAACCATTACAACGAAAAGTCACGATTTGAAAGTGACTTGATATCGAAATTGTTTTAGAATTTTTTTCATACACTTGATAAATATCGCTCATGTAAAGTTTTATTAATCAGAAAATTTAATTAAATTTCGAGATTTTTGAAAACTTTATCCACAAAATTTTTTGGAAAAATCCAATTTTGCTGTAAATCAATTTTGTTTATTTTTTGCGGACAAATACGACATGATCTGGACTAGTTCTTTTCATTATGTAGTACAACAGGGCTATTCTACCCTTGAAAAGGCCTCGGGGGCTGAAAAAAATAATCTTTAAAAATAGAACGTCGCGATAAATTAATTTTCTCATTCAAACTGTTGGCAAAAAAATATCCGTGCATGCGTATTGAACAGGAAAAACGTCTCAAGGTGCAACGGTAAAAATTAAAGAAGCGCTAAGCCAGGCGCTAAGCTGAAGAACCACTTGTTGAACATTCGGCGGTCTGGTGGCTGCGGTGGGTGGTAAACGACACCGAGAGTGCGGCGTGCAAGTGAGAGCTCAATGAACATGACGCAATGCAACGGGTGAGAGCAGGAGATATGCAGATGAGGGAAACCCGCGCCGTGTAAGGTCCAACTTTGTCGTCGTACAACGCTTTCAGTGGTCTCTAGAGCATTACCCCGCTCAATTTTTACATCAAAGTAAATATTCAACTTTGAAATTGTTTTCCTCTGAGTTTAATGGAAATTTTCGATAATTAGAGATTACCCGGCGATAAAACCATCGAGCGATTAATTGCGAGGGTTTGAAAAAATTTTTTTCTCGCTATGCAAACGGTAATCTTTTCATCTTTAATATATGTATACGATCCTCGATCTGGTGTTTTTTTTACTCGCTCAACGAATGAAACTCAGGAGGAACATTGGCGCCAGGACGTCCGCAAGGAACGCCGACAACTATACGACCCAGATCTCGTGGCGTCTCCGTGCTTTTTATTTTTTTTTACGATCGCGCGCGCAAACGCGTTTTTTGCATCACGAGTTTTGGGGTAGGTTTTCCACAGGATTTTCTCCCCCGTACTGCACGGTTTCTCGCCAATGATTTCCGCCAATTTTCGACTCAAAAACAAGTCGATATTCAGTGTGTATAATAGAAAAAAATTTTTTTCTCTAAAATTGTGAAATTTTAATTTTTGTTAAAACGTAAAAATTTTTCAGACCGCTTTAAATATCTTGAAAAAATGTTATCTTATTTTAAAAAAGTGTTTTCAAAGTGTTTACGGTGTAAAAACAATTTTTTTGCTAAAAAAATGTCCTAAACATTTTTTTTTTTTTAAGAAATCTCATTTTTATTATATTTTTATTGAATAAAATTATTCGATAATGGAAAAAAACGAAAAAATAATCGTATAAATTCCAAAGCTTAAAGTATTTGCAATAAAATATAAAACAAAAATATTTTCCACTTGTGGGCCTGGTGAGAATTTTCCACATCATTTCCCATGTAATTTTCATTGCAAAGAATATTTCAAGAGAAGAGAGTAAAAAGGGATGACGGAATATATGTTCCACACACGGTGGACAAACAGGAGTAGATGGGGAAGGGGGGAAGACCACCCCCGGCAGCCACCTCCTACCCCTTGCAAAGATTTTTCTCAGGTGGCCCACTTCGTCGCCATTGGTTATTGCCTGCGCTCTGTGCACCCCCTTTTTCTCGACTTTTTCCACCCCGCGCTCTTTACCGCACCCCTTGCAATTTCCCACCCCTTTTATCTTCGAGTTTTGTTGAGTTTTACTTCGCTTTTTTCCACCCTGGTCATCGATAAATCTTCTTTGACTGCAGGAATATTCCATTATCTTTATTTTATTTACTCGTATTATTTTTTCGTGTATTATTATATTAATTTTTTTTTTTCGTGCGACCCCCATCAGGTGCTAATAGTGCCTTTCGACTTGGCGGGGCAAAAACTCCACATACACGGCAATAATAAATGAAGTCAAGCGATTGTAATCTCCAGGGACGCCATTGGATTTCATTCCCTTTCTCGGACTTGTGCCTTTTATCGCACAATACCCATCTCGTTTGCGTATATCATGCATGGAACTGTGCATCGGCCATTTTGAATTAATGCCTTAACAAGGCACAATCACTCAAGTTCACTCTCTTGCGTCGTCATTCAAGGTCAACCATGCTTCTTTTAACCCTTTTAAATTAATTTTTTTGTCCTAATTTTAATTTTTAACTGAATAATTATTCATTTATGAATATTTTTAAGGAATTGTAGAAATAAAATTTTTCAATCGAAGAATTTAAAAATACCAAAATTCAATTATTTCTCTTTTGATTGAAAATTTTTTACGACTGCTTAGAACTTTATATAAAAAAAATTGTTTTGCCATGTTTTTTCAAATATTTAATTTAAATTAGCTGATTAAAAAAAGTTAAAAAAAAATTTTTTTTCTAAAATGTAGAATTTTTTATGCGAAAAATAAAAAAAAAAAGTTTATAAATAGAAAATAGATATTAGAATTAAGCGTTGACCAAAAAAATTAATTTACCCCCTTTAGTATTTATTCGACAGGCAATGTTTATAATTCTATCAATTTAATATTGTATTTCGGTTTTTTAAGTGTGGCGCTTGAAAGTATAATACAAAATATACATAGATTTACTGGATTGAGGTGTTGTCAAGTTTTCCCGCGCCTTTAGCAGCAACCCCCGTGTTACGCGTAAATTGTTAAGAGTCGGGGGTGTCCTAAGCTAAGGTAAAAGGTTGTCTGGGGCGGCGTCTAGCCGTATCTATCGATTATTTTTCGTCTTTGTCGTGCACTACGCGCCTGATCTTATCAGCCTCTCTTTTTCCAGCAGTGCTCGCACCCCCACGCACTCTGCGGTCTGAAAGCTCCTGACCTTGCTCAAAGTGCCAAAATCTCGAGCAATAATCATCCACAAACAAGCAACAAAAATTTTTTCCAACATCACGTAATATCCCGAGAAATTAACTCCAACCACGAAATAGCAATTTTTTGAAGGGGTGGAAAAAAAATTAAACATTCAATTTCACCCTAAGCTGCATCTCTCTACACCCTCAAAAAAACCCACCAAAACCTCTCTTAAATCATCCCAACTAATTATCAATTTTTAGGGGTTGAATGTAGGGGTGGGGATGAAAGTAATTAAGGGTGAAAAAATTTTTTAGCAAAAATTATTATTATGAAAATAATAAAAATTGAGAAATCGAATTTTTTCCCTCTTAATAGGGGGAGGGGGTGGAAATGGGGTGGGGGTGGGGGTGAAATTTTTTTATTGATTATGATTCGATATAAAAACATAATCCCACGATCGAAAGCATTAAATGAACCTGTGCGCCGAAAGGGATGAGGGTGGTTTGGGGGTGAAAAAAAATAAAACAAGAGGGATGGGTATTTGCGTGTGAGCGCGTGGGCTTTTGGTGACGACGGGTCGTGACCTAGGCCGTCTTGAAGGGCAGACATTTTTTAATCGATAACACCCTGAGCAACCCCCTCTCGTTCGGCCAGGCCATCCGTCCGTGACGGGCCTCCTACGCTCGTTTTTCTTGTTCATGGGTGACGCAGGTCACTGACTAGCGACAGACGGAGGATGAGAGCTCAAGATAGGGGATGACGTGACGATGTGTGCACGAGTAAAAGACGCGCATACACATAACTGCTTGCCACCCTAAATAAAGGCCCATCCCTTAAAGAGGAACCTCGTGAAAACATCGTTAAAGGGGATAGAATTTGCATCGTTTAATTTATACCCCTCAGATGCATCCAACTTGTCAAAAAAAAATTTAAGGGTAGTTTTGAAGGGTGGGGGGATGATTTTTCAAGTGAAATTTTTTTTTTTTTGGAATTTCGAGTAAATTTTGTGGGTGCAGGTTAATTTTTAAAAAGAAGTAGGGGATGATTTTAGGGGGTAGTTTTTTAAATTCAGAAAATTTCTAATGAAGTTTCCGGGTGGTTTTCGACGGATTGAAAGTTATTTTAGCAGTTGAGGGTTGTTTTTCAGTGGAAGACGGGTCAGTTTTCGTGAAATTTTTATATTCATTGTTTTTTTTTTTTTGCACGTTTTAATATTGAGGGTGGAAAAAAACAGCGACTTGAAAAAATATTGCTTTTTCATTCTTGCCGATGGAAAATTCTAGATGTGTGCTTATGAAGTTTCCATTCGGGGTATTTTCTGAAATAACATGTGTGCGCTGCTGGTAAGGGATGAAAAAGAAACGTCTGTGTGAAATATGTGTATAAATGTGTGTCTCTTCTGTGTGCCTAACAAAATCTATTGCGTCTTTTCTCTTTTCTGTGTTTAATCATGGTTATTATAATCTTTTAACTCAATATTTAAAGGGTTAATTATTTATTTTATCACTCATACTGTCACTACCCATGTTTTGCTTATGAATATTAATTATTAAAATTTTTATAATAGTCGCAAAAAAATAAATTATCAACAATTTTTATATTTTAGAATTTTTATAGATCATATAATTATAATCAAATTAAATAAATGCTTTTTTAACTGTCCAATCATTTATATGAGTAATAGTTAAAAATTTTTTTTATCTAATGATTTTGTATGTTTATAAAAAAAATTTCTTTCATTTTGTCCATTTGGTTTTTTCGCATTAGTTGGATATTAGATATGTGTGATCTGTGACAAAAAAAAACCGTAAATATTAAGCAAACAAATGAGCGTAGTAAATGATAGCAGTAGTTACATAGTATAATTATGAAGAAAAAAAGCGAGGGGCAAACTCGCAGAGTAGATAAGCGAAAAATTGACTTCTCGCATTATTAATACTATCTGCAGTCTGTCGCTTGTCTGGGAGCGATAACCAATGTCTATCTCTCTCATTACAACTCTGCTCCATTCCCACGATAACACAAAAAAAAATTAAACAAACTTGCAAATGGTAAACCTCACGAGAAAAAACAAGCACTGGATAACCACGCGACAATTATACCAACGTATTTCCCAGCATTTTTCACGGCTTTTTCCCCGTCGACTCAATTTCAATGCCGCGAGACGAAAATTTTTATACCGACCCTTGTTACAGGGATGCTTTACCTCCTGACGGAGGGTTGAATACCCCACAACTGATTTCTGCTTTACCTACCGCCGAATGCTCCCGAATTCATCGACCCACCCCAAAACATCCCCTAATATATCTTTTGGTAGTAACTACTAATTTTTTTAACCCCTACGAGTCATAATTACAAAATAAATCATTCAAAAAATCAAATTCACTGAAAAAAATTGAAAACAAAATTTTTTACATATTATTTGTTGTAAATAATGCAAAATTTCAGAAATACAAATAAAAATACAGAAAAAAAAATGTTGATTTTCAAAAAAAAAAAAAAAATTTTCATGTGAAATTTCTAGTTTTGCATAAAAAATAATATTTTTTTTCCTCTATTGATAGAAAAATTCAGCAATGGAATATTTTTATGGGTGTGAAATTTTTTTGTTTTTTTTTTGTGAAATTTGTGATTTACATAGTTGAAATAATCGGGCAGTTAACTCGCGAGATTGCAAAATAATTCTCTAGGGCCACTAGACAACTACAAATTAATCTCTCGCGATGATATTGGATTATTGCATCACGCGATATGACGAGTAGGCAGTTTATAGCGACAAACAGGTTTGCACATGTACGAATGGGTTAGCGTGAGGGTCAATGCCGAACTGATGATTGATAGGTAACTTATAACCTTACTTTGCATCAAAGATTGTGATCCGCTCGACGTGTTATATTGATTGCATATGATAATGTGGTGTATATGGGGGTCAGCAATCGACGTTTCTCTCTTAAATATTCGACGCTATTGCGTGTACACAGTGCAATAAATGCGCGCGATCGCCACACACGAGTCGACTTGTAAATCAGTCGCGCGTTAACTGCAGTCCTTGATGCTTTCATCAGGATCGAATCCCTTGAACTCCTCTGGCCGTTCAGATTATTGCAATAATTTTACGTCGAGAAATTATCATTCTACATATTTTTTTTTCCTATAAAAACACTCTCTTAATCTACGTTAGTGATTTTTTTTTCAGTTCTAAAAATTTAATGATGCATATTTTCATATTTTTAACTGTAAAAAAAAAATTGAAATTATTTTTTTAAAAAGGTTAATAATTTTTTTATCAATAAGGCAGATGATGAGAAATCTTTTTGAATTAAGTTATGGATAAAATAACTTTTTTTTTCAGAGGATTTTCTTTTTTTTTTTATTTTTTTAAGATTTTGAATTTGATGATTTTTTTGTAGAGTTCTGAGGAATGTTTTGGCTAATTTAGCGGCTTAAATTGTGGAGTACTGTGGATGAAAGGGTTGAAAAAAATATTTTTGGTTTTTGTGAGTGAATTCATTGCGGTTACGTTGCAGAACCGGCGTTCAAAGTGTATAATACGCGAAAGCGCAACCCGACACTGGCGAAGCCGACACTCAAAATTCCGAGCGCGGTGTCTTTTGTGTTGCGTGTATGTGTGTCGACCTTGCCTCTCGTTCGCCATGCAGTGTATGGATATAGAGAAGGACAGGACACCGGGCATCATGAGGAGCCGGCGCTCCTTCCTCTTTTTGTCGCGCCGTTTATATTGGCAAGCTTAGGCCCTTTCTTCTTTTCCGCCCTCCCCGCCAATCTAACTCTTATTCTCTCATTCCTCTCGCCGCTTATTCAGTCTCGTCGTTTTCTGACTGCGCATCAATCTCTCGTCAAATGCAGAGCGACTAGTTCCAACGCGTAGAAATGCCAATCCTAAAGAATTTCCAACTTATTCTTTTACTTTGTATTTTTATCTGCACAATCTCCGCCATGTCCTCATCTTACAGTCATCAGTTTCTTCTTTATTTTTATTTATTTATCTACTTTTTTTTCTCCGCTTGCCTCATGAGAACTAATTCAATTTAAAATTCGTTATGATTCAATTTTTTTTTTTCTCAAAAAAAAAACCCTTCTGAAAAAATGACCAAAATATTAAATAGAAAATTAAATTTCTTCAAAATAATAAGCGACTGATATGTACGAGAAGGAAAAAAAAAACAATTACAAATATACTACAGAGTGCCAGAATATTTTTTAGATTTTTTAGTCAGTCGGCGTGCAGCATGAATCGAAAGTGAGGGCAGCACGTCTCGATCATCTGATAATCTCTTGCAGAAAAAACTTTTCAAATATGCAAATATTGAAGATTTTCGCGTAAGATATTTTTTTTTTTAAATAGATATAACTATTTTTCCGTGTCTTTAGAATTATTTTAAAGGAATAAAAAAATCAATTTACTATTTCAAGTCAATACAGTAAGTAGTTTTGGCCATGTATTGTCAGACAGTCAGCATATATATCACTTATAAATTACATAGGCCGGACAAAACCGATATTGTGAGTAAATAAAAATTTTTCATCAACGATAAATTAAAACGTAAACTTTGGAGAACCTAATTTCAACTCAAAATATATCTAACAGCAATAAAAAAACAATTTTCTATCCAAAAAATTGCATTTTTCTCCGTAAATGGCCGGAAAAAAAATCTCCATCAGTAAATAATATTTTTTCTTTCCATTTTTTAAAAACAAAAAAAAAACCAGGACAGATATCCCGACGATCATTTTTTTTAAATAAGAAAATTTTTTCCAATTAATATTGAAATTGACTCAATAAAATTTCCTTGAAGAACATACCTTAATTTTTCAAGGGTGTTTTTATAATTTAAAAATTTTTTACACTATAATAAATCATTATATATTAATTGAAGATCATTCGGGAATAAAAAAATATATTTCATCTTGAAAATTATTGTAAAAAACAGTTTAATTGGATATTTAATCATCTTCAACTATTTTTATCTAAAGAAATATATTTCGAGGTGAGGGGGAGGGGGGAGAAAGCACCCCAAATGAGTTGGTAGTGTGCCCTATCATCATTAGCCTTCAACTAATCCCAAGAAAATGTCCTGCTGCTAATGATGGTGACGCTCTTATTTTTCAAGACACTGCAGGTCATTTTTCAAAAGGTCGAAATCGCGCGCATTGCTCGAGGGAAAAAGGGAGCAATAAATGCGAGATATAGAGATGAGAGAAAAGTCTCTCCTTTTCTCAACGCAGAAGCTAATGTGCGGAACGGCTCCCGGACCATTATCGCACAAGAGGGAGGAAAATGCTGCTACCAGTCGTGAACAACCCCGCTCTCTCTTTTCTAAAGGTTCTAACCAAGCAATAATATCAATATTATTTTTTTATACTCAATAAAGACATTTTTTATTAATAATATGATGAAATTTTCTAGATTTTTCACGTCCTACATTGACCTCTGGGTATAATTACTTTTCACAAAAAGTTGACACAAGCATTCACCCACTCCCGGGCAAAGGGTGAGTGTCGCCCTGCAGACGCCACCCCCTGTCGCGGACGGAAGTCACGGACATCTATCTTGTCCTCCAGCTCGTGCACTTCCGCCTCAGAGGGTATTTCGAGACACTGAGAAAGGGGATGCCAATGGTGAGAAAAGATATCTATCTTCAGAAATACTAAACATACACGCATTTTTCTAATATAATAATTGCAGTGGCCTGAAAATATCTTTGACAATTTTTTAAATAGTCACACTTGACCTATGATGACTTTGAGTGACGTCTGAGCTCATGGGAGGAGAGTTTTTTTTATATTTTTGATGGATGAAAGAAAATTTTCAAGCATATTATTCATTTTTCAAAAAAAAAAAAATCACAGGAAAATTCCAAACTTTAGTTGGATAGATCTATTTTTATTTATTTGATAATAGCGATTTTGAGAATGGGAATTATAGAGAATATTTTCTCAATAAAAAATATTAAGCAATAATAACAAGCGTTTTTTAAAAATCGAATTTCTCTCCTCGAAAATTGTGGAAAATATTTTCAAAGATGCAAACGTTGTTTGTGCATCGAACAATCATGGGTTTTGCACCGGAAAAGTATGTGATGATTTTACTCGAAAAGACACATCGATTTCATCGAATAATCCGCGTATATAGATAAAAAAATTTTTTTTTTAATAAAAATCCAATAAAAAAAACCAGTTGTAAATTTTTTCCTGAGACTATAAACGACTCTAAGGATGATGATAATCAAGTTTGTGACGGGTTGCATTAATTCAAGTAATTAATCATCGTCCTAGAAATTAGAAGGACAATTTAAATAATTGACAATGTTTACCAAGTGACGTCCCGTGCCGTCGGACGCGCCACACCCGTTCTCATTACGAATTAAATCAAGCCAGTGTACGTATGGTGAATAATAAACCTACATCAAAACCTTTCGAGAAAATCTGCAGAATCTCAAAGCCGCGTGTAAACAGCAAAAAAAAATGTATGAAAAATAATTAAAAGTAAAATAAAAACAGGCAGGTCGTTGGTATAATATTGATGTGTAATTTTTTTGTTTGTCTTCTTCAGTCAAGTCGGACTTTTCGAAGGAGAATATTATCTAGGTGGGGCCACCAGGGTTCGTCCCTTATTTTTACGGGCCAATTAACCCGAGCACAGCGTGCAAGTTAATTACACAGGTGAGATACTATTTGAATGCAAACTGCGAGGCAATAAGAGCGCACGCGTTTCTTTTTTTTATTTTTTATCTTTCTCTCACTCTACACTGAAACTCGCGCCACATGATCCCTCAGACTTGGACATTCAAAGCTATACAAAAGTTGCAAACCTATCATTTGAATGATTTGCATAGATAAAAAAATGTTTTGTGCCCGTTAGAAAAGCAAGAGAACGTCTGGTAGCACAAGTATATGGCTGTACGTTGTTAGCAAGCACAAATAAAATTTTAACGCCATGTGCTATAAACATATATCCTTGCGAAAGGAGTTGAGTGATACGAACACATACACACATGACAGCCTCGACGCATTATATTTCCAACACACGATACGATATAGCAAAATGCATTTAAACTAGCCCACTATATTTAATTATTGCTTGCAATTAATTTATCTATCGCCACTGTTTTACGTATTTAGTGAGAAAACTATATATTTTCATGTATTATAATTAAACGTACATGTAAATCATTAATATAATTATATTAGATTAATTACAAAACATTTAAATATAATTTTAAATACGATAAAAAAATTTTTTTTCAACTTGGAAAAAATATTTATTTGAGTTGAAATTTTTTTTTTTTTCATATTATTTCCAATATCATATTTTTTTATTTTGATTTTTTTAATTGTTTTAAATTTATTTATAATTTTAAGCTATAGGATTTGAGTAATAAATCTTGCGGATGCTGCAAAATTTTTGTAGATTTAGCCAACTTATTATTAATATTATTTTTATTGTTTTTAAATTTATTTAGACAATTAGCAAATATTTTTTGTTTTTTCTACTAATTTTTTTGTAATTGACAGCGTCTAAATAATTTTTTTTTTCTTAGATAGGAGAGAGAAAGTATAAAAGGGACATTTTCTGATGAGTAAAAATATTATCACGGTGTATTCAGGACCAACCTGACCGAAGGATACATCTCGAGTGGTGGTTAATTTTGAGGGTAAAGGCCAGAACACGCTCAACAGGGAAGAAATTTAATACATATAAAAATTACTTATCATAATTAAGGGAGACTGGACACAATTGAAACACCGTGCCAGTTGAAACAGTGATGTTTAAAAATCAGTAAATAATAATATATGAAATTTTGATAAATATTCATGTAAAAAATAACACAGCAATGTATCAACACAATTTTTTTTGTAATAATTAATATAAAACAGTTGGAATAAAATATTTACTGTTTTACGATGTCGAAAATAACAGACGTTGCTGTTTTCTTTTACTGATTTTTCACTTAATATTTATTGCGTATAAACTTGCACGACATATTACGTTAAATAATAGTTTATGAGCTTTAAAAAATAGCTACAAAAATGATATAAATAAATAAACATTATCCCTAAAAGCATACAAATCTGTCGTTATATATTAGTGTTTCAATTGAGTCTCCCAGTCTCCCCTACTTCTCAAAAACCCCATAACAAATTCCTATACAATCCCTTTTTCCACATAAACAAAAAAAAAAATAAAAAATGTCTAAATAAATTTTTTGAGATACGAAAAAAAAAAAATTCCTTCAGCATATTCCTGACCCACTAATCCAGCTATAAATAAAAAAAAAAACACACAAATAAAATAAATAACGTGTCAATGGGAGTGTAAACAACTCTATAAATAATCAAAGCCTTCATATAAATACAAAATTAATATCTAATCATGCGATAAACGACGAGGAAATAAAGCAGATCATGTATATATGGCGGGTCAAGCCGGACAATGACGTGGACAAAGTCATCAGGAAACTATACACACGAAAAAAAAAAAATCCAAGCGTAAAAAAAACCTGATACCCAACATGATGAAGCTGATATATACACGCATGTGCAATATCACGCAGACAAGCATCCTCATCATCATCATCATCACGACTGCGATGCAGAGGAGAGTAGAACGCGCGGCATCAGAAGCCAGTAGCTTCCTACAATCTCAAGGTCCACTTGTACTCTTGATTCAGCCCCCTCCAGTGGCAATCTTAATCACCTTACTCATCCGCACCTGCCCCTCGAGCGTCTTAGGTGCCTGCGCGATGAGATTATCTGCGGTGTGTCGGTGAGATTTTCTCAGTAATAGCCAAGTCCTTGGACCTCGGAGTCGCCTTAGGGTTTGGAACCCGCCCAGAGTGTGCACGCGATCCTACTGCACATCTCAAAGACATGAGGCTGGCGCCTAAGCCGTCATATCTAGCTCAATAGCTACCCTGCACTAGAAGGCGCTCCATGCATGCCGAAAGCCTTGCTCAACCATCTGATGATGATCAGCATGCATCGCACTTCCTCTCATCGTATAGCTAATTAGACGCAAATCTTGCACCTTGGAACGAGTGCTCGCTCTCAACTCGTGCATTCGTCGTCGTCGTCGCATCGTTGCGCTATATCATATACGCATTTTCAAGGCTTCAATTACCTATGATTCAGCATAAATTAATTCCTCGATATGCTATTGATGATGAGCTTAATTGCAGACCTGCAACTAACGACTGTCTATACTTATTTTAATAAATAAACACACCACTTTAATGTTTCAAGTGACATGATGGCGCTGAAGGGCATCGTGCAGGTAAAAGAAAAAAAATAACATATTGTTGGGTAATACGTCATGTGATTCTAATTTATGCGACATTTCAAGATTTTTTGAAATTAATTATCCTCTCTTGTGACTTTTAGTTAATGTTTCAATCTTAAAAAATATTTAATACTATAAAAATACTAGATATCATTATTTTTAATAATATATATGATAAATAATAAGATTTTGAAATCTATAAAAATTTTTGCTTTAAGCATATAATGTTTTTTTTTTCTTAAATTCTGAGAAAAAAAAATTTTTTTTTTTTTCCTCATAAAATGAGGTTTTATGAAGTTGCTACATAACTTGAGGATAAAAATATCATGGTCCTGTTAATTTAAATACAAAATCACCCCTTGAAAACTTTGGTTTTTTAACTGAATGGCTGTATTTAATTTTTGTTTTTGTTTTTTAAACCCTGAGTTTACGCATTTTTTCGACTGAAAAAGATTCTATCATGGGAAAAAGTGGACTATCACTTTTCACATTCGCCAAAAGGGATGAGAAGGGGATGAGGACTTGAACTTAAATTCATTTAAAGGGTTGATATAAATGAATTTTTAATTTTTTTATAAATTTTACAGCATAAAATCTCGAAAAAAAAAAAAATCTATTTCGTTTTTATAGACGTTTAATAATATGTTTCTGATTTTTTCGGGTGATTTGAGGCATAAATATACAGTTCTGCTGCATACAAAAAATAAAAAATATTTTTTTAAATCCTCGTAAAAGTTACACTGAGGAAAAAAAATCGTATAGTGAGAATATAGGCGCAGTTGACTCAATCCCGCCATGACTTAAAATGAGTTTCACAACTACTGGGCGACTTTGAGTAAAGTATTTCAGTTAATCTCACGTGTAATTATTCGGAAGAATATTAATTCAAATTATTTTCGCGATAACAATGACTGAAATATATTATAATTTGTTTAATTATCAGTGAAAAAAACTAATTTTCGTATCAATGTACATATACATTTCATTTAATTAATGAAATAATTAACTACACACTGAGATTCGCACCATAACATTTTTTTTCAATGTATCAATCGAAGAAAAAAATTTTTTCGATTAAAGTATTTTGATTTTACAGTAACTTAAATAATAAAATAAAATTTTTATAACTATTTCTGCGATGTTTACTGTTAAAGTCATAAACAAAATCATAAATTTTCCCCTTCCTGATCCCCAATAATTAAATAGAAAGGTGGAAAATGGTTGTATAGAAGATCCAGCGGTGCAGAGTGCGCAATATTGGCAAAAGGGGGTTAGAAAAAGAAAAAGCGTGGACGATGAGGTGATGGAAGACATGAAGAGGAAGGAGTTAAAGAACACCCATTCACCGGGGCGTAATGAGGTCCTCGCTATACCATCAGCGGGCATGAATGAAGCGAGCGAAAGAAGAGAGACAGAAATGAAGATGGAGATAAAACGATGAATCTTCCCTGCAGGATATTGGAAACACTTCGAACATCATGCCACTTACAAAGCCGCCCGCCGGCTATTAAAATCAAGTGAAATTAAAGCACGCTCGTGGGAAGTAGCTAAAAATGTATAGAAAAACAAAAATTCAAGTTGAAAAAAAAAGCTGATTTTTTTCTTTCAATTTGAAAAATAAAATAAACACAATTGGAATCGAGAATAATGAAATTGATAAAATTCCGGAGGTTTTTCATCCGCTTTTTCTTCCCTCTTCTGGATGTATATACGCAATTTGTCGCCGTCGTGTCTGGCAGCGATTTTTTTCCATCATCTCAGCGTCATCAACAGTGGCAGCAGTTCTCTCTAACTTTTGGTGGCCAGAATCCGTGTCATGTCTCATCCTCTGAATCAGCCTTGCTGCTTTATGTCTCCGTGTTTTCTCCTCTCTCCCCCATTAATTCATCTTGCTTCTATCTATCGCCCGAGTTAAATTTTTCACTGTGTCTATATCCATATGATGAGTTTTTTTCATTTTTTTCCGTGTAATACGACAAAAATTGTTTATACCTTGTTTTTTCAATTTTTAATACGTATCCCTTTATTTTTATCCATTTTTCAATTTTTTTAGACCATCCAAAAGAAGAAATTCACCTTTATGTAGAATGGAAAAAATTTTTTTTTTTAAATTGAGTTTTTGAAACTTTTTACCATTATAAACGTTAAATATGACAATTATTTACTATTAAAATTTTTTTAGATATCCAACTAATCTTTCAACAAAAAATATATTTAACCTTATATAATAATTAATTACAGTGATTAAAATTATATATCTTGACACCATAAATTAATATCATTATGCTGTAATAGATAAAAATCCTTTTTTTCTGATTAAAATTTTTTTTTAGCAATAAAAACGTGGAGAAATATTTTTTTCATGATGTAGAATAGATAAATTTGGGAATAAAAAATTTTTCTATGACATTTCTTCAGCGAGAATGTGAGAAAGACGTGTATAGTGCAAGCGTGTTATCACCTCGTTTCCCGCGGGGTCATGCCGAAAACCCGGATTATCGAAAACGACTGTGATAGCCCACAATCTCTATCAATAATACCAAACGATGTTTACGGATGGCGTCTCGCACGTGTCGAGTAGATCAAATAAACGTCTTTAACCTTGGCCCCTATGCTCGTCGAACTTGTTGACATCGGTGCTTGGCGTCGATAAAAGTGTGTCTCAAAGACAAACAGTTCCTTAGGGCGAAAGAAAAAAAACTCATTTCTGCGTAGTATAGGTAATTCTTGATGAAATGAATGAAAAATCATGTGGTTAAAATTTAAGTATCGAACGTGCGAGCAATTTTCTGGCTCTCGCTCTAGCCAGAGAGAGGACGACTATGGCATTATGGGACAGAGGGGTCCATGGCATTATATTATAGCACGGCAGAATAATTGGGTACAGTCTGGTGTATGCGCGGCGCAGCTACCGAATGCGAGCGTCGGCATCCTTTCAAACGCGCAGCAGTAGCCTCACTCTCCGTCGCGGCAAAAAGAACACAACTGCGGTATATAAAAAAAATAATAATAAAAAACCATACACACACACACATGCACACACGAAGAGCCCACGCGGCGTCGGCGGCCCGACAAGAAGGAAGATGAAGCCGAGCAAAAGGAAGAAGAAAGAAGAAGAAGAAACATACTGACCACCATCTGATGCTCTACGCCGCTCATGCTGTATATACGCATCATGCGAAACATCCTAAATGCAACAAAAGCAATATATATATTGCCATTCATGACAAAACAACAGAGAAAAGTCATAACTGTCTTTCAGACCATAAAACTGTAAAGCTCTTTAATTTTGTGGGTTTTTTTAATAAATACCGTAGATTATAGTTGGATATAAATTATATAATATGTAATTTATACTAAATATGTTTAAAAAAGACTTTTCTTGTATTATTATAGAAAAAACCGATTCCGAGTTCGGAAAACTTCTTTTCGCAGTCGTGTTCAATAGAAGATCTGTGGGAATTGTTTACTATCGATTTTATAAAATCTGAATGATAAGATACCAAATAACGATTGATTATATGATAGATAGATTTAATAAAATGGTATTTGATTTTTACTTCTATAATAAAGATTGATCGCACTTTTCGCAAAACGTCACGTTCTATTTACAAAACTGCTCAAATATCTCAATATTTTCATATCAAATTGTTTAAATTAATGGAAATTGGATGATTCAAACCCCTCGTTTTGAGGTTGAAAATAAAGTAAATATGCTTGAGATAAATGTGTGGAAATAGTGAAAGTAGATTTTAGTTGATGTAAAAGTGTGTGAACTTGACAATGTCAGTATTTATTATGAGACTGGTTATTTGTCAAAGATGCATAGCTATTGCAACTGTAATGCTATAAATCGTACTTTTAATGTAGATTTTAAGTTGCCAACTAATTAGTCGGAGGCATTTTAATCCATATTTATAGATATAAACAGTCATTTGATCGTTGCTTTGGAATAAAATGAAATATTGAATTTTATTGCAATTTTTTGTAATTAAATTGATAATGGTAGATGATTAAATTTTTTTTTGCAGAGGTATGTTTTAATATTGTAGTTTAAAGGGTGGAAAACACTGTAATTAAAGCATTATAGCTGCATTATTGTTGATTATGACGTGTCACTATAAGGTCAAAACGGCTTTTATTTTTTATTTATCAGAAAAATCGACTTAAATCAAAATATTTTGGGGAAAATTGAACAAGTATAATGTCACAATAAATCTTACAATATTTGATAAAAAAATGGAAAAAAAAATTTTTTTGTTAAATGATAACTCGATAATTAAGCGAGATAACGAAAAATGTTATTCTAGTTAAATGATTGAGGATGAAATTTCCTATAAAAAATATTAATCAAACTTTTATCGTATCTCCTTTAGTTTTTAAGATATTACGATTTTTTTTTAATTTTGATTTTTCAAAATATCTCGAAAACGCAGCAAAATATAAAAAAAAATTATTCTACATTTTTTATAGAAAATAAAATTCCCAATCATTCAACTCTCATAATATTTT